>OVAY01001433.1:0-29360 GCA_900406395.1 Kernera saxatilis | reverse complement strand
AGATAGAGTTTGGTCTTTTTTCTGTTGGTTTCTTGTTCTTGTTCTTCTTTGGTTATAATACCCTTTTATACACGTCTATCATTTCTTCAATATTGTTATAGTTGGTCATCATTCAACTTGTAAGGAATAATAAGGAAAATCAGTATTCAATTTAGTATTAGTTATTATATAGTAGATTCTCATGAGTTTTTAAAAATTGTTTTTGATTTCTTTAGACCTAAGAAAGATTAGGTCCATTATTCACAACAGATATTGACTACTTAATTACATATAATATCATATATTTTATATCATTTTAGGTTTTAGTTTTTGTTTCATATATTACTTTATATTTTTTTTAATGAATAATTATAAATTATCTAAATTTTATCATTTTGAATGAAGTTTATGAAGTATAGAGGAAACGAATAGCCAAGTTTTATCTTTTAGATGATAAAGAATATTATAATTAGCAGATCATTATATTATTAAATTTTCGTAGAAAAATATCAGAAACGATATTCATTGTAAAACGGAAAGAACAAAAAGAAAGGAAGACGATTTATTAGTCTTAGATATTAGTATATTTTGTATCGTGATATAATTTTATTCAAATTTAAGAGGACCGTTTCAAACCATTCGACGTTGCTGTGCAAAAAATTGATTAAACATATATTTGATGGTTTTTTTTTTTTTAACATTATGCCCCAATTCTTTATACATATTTAAAATTTTCTTAAGGAATAATAAAAAAAAAATCAGGGCATGTTCAATAGCATGATATCTCTGTTTGGCATTACTATGCAATTTAATACCAAGAAAAGAAATGTTATATTTGCAAATTGGGTTAATTTACAAATCCTTTTTAGGAAAGGAATCTACAAATAAATGTCATGCTTAGAAGTTAGAACTTATAATTTGGGATGGAAACCAAAAAAGAAGTTGACTTTTGACTAAGTAAATTGGGTTGTTGAGTTGTCCCTTGTCCGTCACAATGACATTGAACACCATTCATTGACCAAGTAGAACAAAGAAATAATTTGCCGAATTAGAAGACTTTTAAGTTTTAACCCAAAAAATAATATAAAAAGAAGTTTATTTTAGAGCCAAAAAATTATAAGTTTACAAAACAGGAACCAAATTTGGCGAAAGGAAAACGAGGAACACAGTTAACAGATCAATTTTCATTCCACAAATACAGTACGAATAATTATTTAGTCGTCTTCTCAAAAACTATATCTATAGACCATATTTCTTACACCATAGCTTGTTTTTTCAACTCCTCTAAGAGCTGATGATTAAAAGAAAAAAAAGATCAGAAACAACAAACAATTAAACAACCCATGAATCCTGAAACTGTTAAGAAAAAGTATTCACTGATGATACTGCCCTTCTTCGATCACGGCGCTTTGGTGATGATGATAACAAAGAGTAGATAAGTGTTCAACTACCAGAAGTTTTCCCCGTGGCAAGAGTAACCGAAGATGAAAATCTCGGGACGAGCACTGCCTCGTTGCTTACGGATTTGGAAGCCGCCAAATCTTCCAAAAGCTTCCATGTTGCTTCTCGTTTGGCTACAACCTCGGTTTCATTCGCTTCATCCTCTTGGAACTTGGCTAAGCATTCATCAAACAGAGCTTGGTCAGTCTCTGCCAATACCTTTCTCACATTCAATGTCAGACTCTGAACCGCTTGGTTCCAGTGTCCGCGTGTGTTTCTCTCCATAGCCGGGAACACGATTGGCATTATCACTTTATGGTTTTGAGTAATCAGGTTTCTTATGTGATCGTTGTTCCACAGAAACAGAGCCCTTTCAGCCACCTGACAAAAGAAGCAACTTTGAATCTAACAACTCCTCTTTCTCAAACTTGCAAATTTGGGATGAATTATGAACATATTAGCAGTATTTTAAACGAGAATCGCACCTGAAAATGTGAACTGTTGAGGCATCGGGCGATTTGACGGAACAAAGGAACCATACATCGCTGAAACTCAGCTGCTTGAGTTGCCTCCAAAACCTCTTCCAACTCCCCAAGGAACATAACTTCCTTTGAACTGTTGGTCACGGGCCAATACTTTAGAAGGCCTCTAATGACGGTATCAGCAAGCTTGAAGTCTTTCTCTACAAACTGAACGATGCAATAAGAAAGCTGTTGATGGTAGGCCGGAGCACATTTAGGTCTGTGGAGTGGAATCAAGGCCCGGACTAGGAAGAGCTTGTGCTCTTCTTTTAACGGCAAAGCGAAACCGTTGATTATACTTCCTAGAATCTCAAGCAACTCTGCGATGCCGTTATGCTTTTCGGTTTCGTAAATGAATCTGTAGAAGATATTGTTTATCGCCTTTCTGATAAAAGGTCGGTGCACCATGAATTTCCCGTATATCCGATGCAGAATGGTCTTTAGATATTCCCTCTCTCTTTGGTCTTCAGAGTCAAACAAATCCAACAGCTTCAAGACGAACGAATGGTCGATATATCTCTTTGCAAGCTTCGCATCAGTCATGGACGAGGCCACGAATCTGAGGAGAAGCTCATAGACAACTTGAAGATGAGGCCAAGCCGGCTCTAGCGCAGGTTCCTCATCCTCCACGTCAAGCGTTTCTAGGATTTTGCTCTCGTGATTCGCAGAGGGAAACGTCCTGAACAGATTAACCACTGCCATCTTAGCAATCTCTTGCATCGCAGCGTCGCTAAACTTTGTGGAAACCGTTGCGATATAGTCGACGAGCTCCAGCAAAGTCTGCCTCTTTATCTCTTTCTCTCTGGGATTCTTCGATGGATCACTAAAGTCGAACACGACGCAACACATAGTCAGTTTCCTGACAAACAGATTAGGTTTCTCTGATGTAGGAACATCCCTAAAGCTTGGCAAAGCTTCATAAACCCCAGAGACCGGAAACGCCCCATCCCCTAATGGTTTAGTATTGACTTGATTGGTTCTGTTAGAGCTCGTAGAGGAAGGAGCAATAGTCCCATTTGCCCCATATGAGTTCGATGCGGATGATTTCGAGGAAGGTTTGGAGATACTACCAGAATTAGGGACGTAATAAGAATTAACCCCGCCTTCGCCATTTGGATTCGGGTCGTTATGAGATGATTTCGAAGGTTTTCTGGGCAATTTCCCAAATATTTGCTTGATCATATTAACAAAAAACCCTAATTATCGCCCCCAAAGGGCCAAATCCCCCTTTTTTCTCTCAACTTCTCCACAGCAAATCAAAAGCCTAAATTAGCTGGATACGTCGGAGTTTCCGCACTTTTGTCGTCTGTCTAAACCAGTTAAAACCCAAGTTTTTTGGCTTCTAAATGAAAACCCTAATCATTGAACATCCCTGCATGCACATGAATCCAAAATTCAAAATCGGAAGCATAAACTCGTAAATTGAATGGAAGATAAAGTAGGAAAGATCCAGAAAAATGTAAACTTGGGAGAGAAAAGAGATGAAGACCAGCTTACAATTGGTTGATGAGTAGAGACAGAGAGATCTGGGTGTTTCCAGATGAAATCAAAGAGAGCCTTAAAAAAAATGCGAGCTCCAAGCAAGAAGGGATCTTGTGTGATAAACCCTGTAAAAACAGCTCCTTTTTCTCTCCCAAACTGAATCGAGCGAGAGAGAAGACGAAGGAAAAGAAAAAGGGAAAAAGGCAACCAAGCCCAGCAAGAGGAAAAATCTAGGAAGATACAGAGCACAATAGGGAAGATTAAGGTTGTAATGAAACAAAAATAGGAAAAAAATTAATAATTGTCCCTCGCTCTCTCTCTCCTTCTGTAGATTTTCACTGTATATCTCAATACCGGGCTTCCTTTGGATTCCGAATAACAGACATAGAGAAATTAAAAAAAAAAAAAAAAACTATTAAATAAGTACAAAAAAAAGGGAAGTTTTTGAAGAGAGCAAGGGAAGAAGAAAACCAGGAAATCGACAGACGGGCAGGTAGGTTAATTTACCTTTTTGTCCTTAATTTAAGGGAGCGTATATGTTTGTGGACTTTGAGCTGCAAGTGGTCAATTCGTAAATTCACGAGTCCCATTATATAAACTCATATTAACTAATTAGATAATTATTTATTCTGTCTAAAAGATACGCTGGTGGAGTCGTTAGCAATCCGATTTAGAAGCCAGGAAATAAACAATAATCGAAGATGCATAAAGTGATTGAATCTGAAAGAGAAGAGATTGATGAATCTCAAAAATATCCAATCCTAAAGAGCAGCGATGAGGTTCAAACGCTTGAAGAAGATTAAAAAAAAAAAAAAGAAGCAAAGAGAGACCTAAATTGAAGGGATCTTAAATCTGAATAAAGGCTAGAATTTCTGGATGACGACGGAGTTAGCGATACCGGCTTGATCGATGGTTTGGTCCAAGTCTGTCAATTGTTTAGGAGGGAAACCCATGGTTAGTAACTGATAGTCTTTGGAGCCACCGGGTCTTGAAGCGTCGATGAAACCACGCACGTCTCTGATGGTGTGGTGGTTATTGAACCTGGAGACAAGGCGTGTGCCGTCTGCCAATCTGAGCTGGATCGAGGTAGTTGGTGCTGCTTGATCTACAACTAGCCCTCTTGATGGTGCGGGTGCTGTGTTCATCTGGGCAGGTGAAGCTTGCGGTTCTGCAGCTGCAGAGCTTGATCCGGATCCGCTGGCTCCTAACGTTCTTCCTACACCTTGAAATGGGTTTTTGGGCTTTGGTGGTTCCTGTGTGTCAAACAGACAAAGAATCCTTGACAATATGGTCGCAAAATTTTACCCGAGTTGCTTTATCTGGAGAACAAGTTAACTAGAATATTACTGAGAGAAGGAATGAGACTTACTGTGAAATTTTCTTCACGCCTGACGAGGTCGACATGTACACGGATCTTCCTATCTACTGGTTCAAGTTCACGGGGGCACTCTGACCTTGCGATGCTCTGCAAAAGACAACGTATATAATCAGGATTCCTAGAGTATCCACGAATATCAAGATAGGAGCGAGATACTGAAAGTAGTAGGTGCTCAATAACTAGGCTTGGGAAGAAGTATATCAGCGAAACAATAGTGATTCCAAAAGCAGCTTATTTTAGACTTGCAGAATACACCGGTCAATTTGGATTCCATGGTATTTTAATTATCATCCAGCATTACACCTTTGAATGGGAGACGGTTTGGATAATACCTCCATAAAGGTTGCGTTTTCGGGGTCATCAAACCTCCTTAACGGACCATCATCGACGGTGAAACCGTTCATCCAGAAAGTGATGGTGTGCATAACCATTTGAGGCTGGTCTTGCTGTTGCTGAGGAGAAGAGGAAACAGGTTCACCAGACAACATTCGCGCAGCACCAGTGAAGCTTCTAGATGCTGATCTTGATGATTCAACAGGTCTGTCTACAGCTGACTGCCTAGCTTGCTCAAAAAGTGCATCTACGTCTTTTGGTTTCTTAGGATCTTGAACCATCATCCCACTAAACACAGGCACACAATCCAAAAACTCTGTTAGCTACAGAGAAAGAATATCAAGAAAATACTTGTAGACTCTAAACAATTGAAAAGACGAGCAAAAGCCAACGCAAACAATGAATATAGCTTAACCATGTCCTTCTCCTATGGCTACTCGTAGTGCATTCAGCTAAAAATAAGATATGGTCATCCCTACATCATTACTGATCAATCAATCGCAGAATTCTTCAGCTTTTGGATAAGATTACTCTCATCCAAAAAAAAAAATTGCTAAATTTATGATCAATGCCCAAATTTCCCTAGGTTTGTGCAAAATTCATCGGATACAAACATGATCAGATCTGATGAAAAACTAAAGAAGGATGATGAGTACAGAATTACCTCTTCTCTCCGCCAGTATAGTACTCTTGCGCCTCATCAGAATCACTATCCGCAGCGCCAGCAGGCGAACGGTTCAGATCGGCGAACGTACGGATGTTCCCAGCTTGTTGACGGCTCCTAGTATTCCGGCTCCCGGAAGGATTATCTGCTTCTTGATTCTCGGAGGCTCCCTTCGATCGGAGCCTGTAGGGAGCGGCGCGGGAAGGCGGCGAAGGAGATCGTGACCGTGAAGGAGAGGTTTCAGACGGAGAGTAATCCGGAGAGTGAGATTGAGAGGGAGATGCAGCGGCAATAGAAGAAGGAGGTAGATTAGGGTTTGGGGCAGTTGGCTCGGCGGCGGCTGCGGTGTCGTTGTCGAGGAAGGTAGAGACGGCAGCGTCTAGATCCCATCGGTGACTTTCGAGGAAGAAAGTAGCTTCTTCTCTTGATGAAGAAGTGATCTCGAGGAAGGAGGTGATCAGTTTTTCGTTCATCTCCGTCGTCGTCGTCTTGTTTTCTTCCATCGCTAGATAATTGAATAATTTCTTCTTTCGCTTTCTGTTTTTCCTTTTTTCTATTTTATAATATCTTTGGAATATCTTAATTTCTCACCCGTCAAGCTTCTCTTTAGATACGTTTCGTCAAACCGACACCGTTGCACTGTTAAGCAACGATTCCATCACAATGGGCCCAAAGACTTGGCCTGTTTACTCTCTTGTAAGGCCTTTTCGTTCTCTGGACGCTCATTTATATCATACTTGGTTTCATAAATTGGAAAAAGTCTTACATCAACAGATTAGTTGGTTCGGTAAACACTGAACAAGACATTGTTTTACCTTCTTGTTGCTTTCATCGCTTAGTTATTATTTTAAAAGTCGTCGCAAAAATACTATCTTATCTAGAAACAATACAAGAAAGCCCCACGTAGGAGTAGTTTTGGCTTTATCACTAACGAATAAAACAAATCTGAAAATCTGCGATTCCTATTCTCCTCCACCGCAAGAGTTACAAATCCATGGTCTGAAATGGAGCTGAAGAATACACTCATCGACATCTCCGGAAAAATCCATCACCGTAGTCTTGAACTGATCGAATCTCAGACATCTTTCAGCTTGTGGGGACTAGGAGCGACGAGGAGGATGTTATGCCCTTTCTGGGCCAACTCAAAGGCGAAAGCTTTCTCGATACCGTCGGTAGATTCTTGGCTGGTCGGAGGAATTAGATTTAGAATGTGGGAGAGAAGAGATGATCTTGAAGATGGAGATGGAGCCAAGAGTGAAGAGAAGGAGGAATTTGAAGTTAAAAACAGGGCCCCCATGAAAAGATGAGGGGAGGAATTTAAGGTTTTTAACGAGAGAGATGAGAACCCATCAGGCTCGGTAAGTGAACGTCTCTGTTGGTAAAAAAAAGGTTCAAATTCTGAGTGTTTACTGATTGTTAAACAAGGGAATACAGTAGTAATATAACTCTCTGTGTAGACAATAGATAATTGGGGGAAGAGAATTGTGTTAGACCTATCTGATGCTGCTATTTTAGTAAAGAGTTATATGTTGTGGGGGATTTGGATTTGGGGAGATTCAATGTGATTAATTGTTATCTGTGTAGATGCTGAACCAGAGAGCAATTGAGACCTGCTCCACATATCAGGACAAGAGAGATATTGTAGAAAATCAAACTGGTAAGTTGTTGTATTTTCAGTTCAGGCCTAATATATGTTATGCAACAAATCCAACTTTTGATATTGGGATATTGTCTTTGACGTGCAGGAACTTCCTGAGAACAGACAAAACCCACACTACCATTTGAAATCGTGTTTCCCATATGTGAGTATATACTTTGTCCCTCTCCAGTTACCATTTGGTATATGCTGATAATAGCCTACTCTGATTGTGAGTCATGCAAGTGTTTTGATATATTCATAAGCCTGAGCCTTACCTTCTTGACTCATGGCTTTTTAGAGAATCAAAGTTTGTTTAGTTTGTACTTTTTATGTCTTACACAAAAGTCCGTTACTGGTAATTAGATTCCGTGTCTCCAGGAACTTCCTGTAATATATCGGCTGTTTTCTTACAATGTAAGATGTAAGACTCCATATTATCAAAACAAATCAACTAATCTTGTGTATTTAGATGTCTATTTATCAGTAAGTAAGGTCTTAGTTTATTATCATAGGTGAATTTTCAGTCCTACTTAGTAAAAGAAAATTCGGAAAAAAAATGGTCAGCCAAAATATTAAAATTGGATTATGTCCTAAAAGTTTTAAGACATTTTGAAATATATGAAAACTAAAACTTTTTTTTTTTTTTGCTACAAATATGAAAACTGAAACTTTACTTTAAAGATTTTGATTGTCTTTGGCGATGGACAAAATTGTGGATTTTGATGGTCTCTGGCTAGAGAAAAAAGGCAACTGTGGAAAACCTTAGAAGTTTTATTTATTTATTTTTAGATTATGATAGTAATATGTGTTTTTTATTTATTTTATAAAATCAAACACTTAAATCTGATTTATTTTATGAAACACACAAATACTAAAGATTCTCTTATTTAATGTTGTTTCTCTGTTTTTTAATTATTTGCAGACGAAATCGTAAACTTAATTAATTAGATAAGTAATTATTATTTAGGAAACCACATTGCTGCCGCCATAAAACAAATGGAAACCACATTGCTTAGTTTAACAATCCCACATCGCTAAGACTAGGATCAACTACGAACGTCGGCTAATTTCCCTTATAAATAGACTCTTTTAATACAAGTTTTAGGGTTTATTCATCAACCGACTCAACTCAATCTTTGATTCTCTGCTCGCAGATTACTATGTGGAACGATGATTCTATGCCTTTGGTTCCACCTGGTACGATGCTCGCCGCTGATCTTGATCTTCCTCCGTCGAAGCTTACACCTGAGGAAGCGGAGGCGGAATTGGAGAAGAAGGCCAGAATCTGGATGCAATTGAATTCGAAACGTTACGGTGGAAAGAGAAGATTAGGGTTCGTGGAAACTCAGAAAGAAGATATGCCACCAGAGCATGTTAGGAAGATTGTCAAGGAACATGGTGATATGTCTTCGAAGAGGTTTCGTCACGATAAACGCGTTTATCTTGGAGCGCTTAAGTTTGTTCCTCACGCTGTTTTCAAGCTCCTGGAGAATATGCCTATGCCTTGGGAACAGGTCAGAGACGTGAAGGTTCTGTATCACATCACCGGAGCGATTACGTTTGTGAACGAGATTCCTTTGGTTGTGGAGCCTGTTTACATGGCTCAGTGGGGTACTATGTGGATTATGATGCGGAGGGAGAAGAGAGATCGTCGACACTTCAAGAGAATGCGGTTTCCGCCGTTTGATGACGAGGAGCCTCCGCTGGATTATGCGGATAACTTGATGGATGTTGATCCTTTAGAGCCAATTCAGTTGGAGCTTGATGAGGAGGACGATTCTGCTGTGTACAGTTGGTTTTACGACCACAAGCCGCTTGTAAAGACAAGTATGATCAATGGTCCAAGTTACAGGAGGTGGAATCTCTCGCTTCCGGTTATGGAAACGCTTCACAGGCTTGCAGGGCAGTTGCTTTCTGATTTGGTCGACCGAAACTATTTCTACTTGTTTGATATGCCATCGTTCTTCACGGCAAAGGCGTTGAACATGTGCATTCCTGGTGGTCCTAAGTTTGAACCTTTATATCGTGATGCGGAGAAAGGGGACGAGGGATGGAACGAGTTTAACGACATCAACAAGCTTATCGTGAGATCGCATATGCGAACTGAGGGCAGAGTAGCTTTCCCTTACTTGTACAATAACAGGCCCAGGAAAGTAAAACTCTCTGGGTATCACACTCCTATGGTTATGTACATTAAGAGAGAGGATCCTGATCTTCCTGCGTTTTATTATGATCCGTTGATAAATCCGATAAGTAACACTAATCAGGGAATTCGTGACAGGAAGGTTTATGATGATGGTGAAGATGACTTTGTCTTACCAGAAGGAGTGGAACCTTTGCTAAAAGACACTGAACTTTACACTGACACAACGAGTGCTGGGATTTCGTTGTTGTTTGCCCCAAGACCTTTCAATATGAGGTCTGGAAAGACGCGACGGGCAGAAGATATACCGCTTGTGTCAGAGTGGTTCAAGGAGCATTGTCCTCCTACATATCCAGTCAAAGTTCGGGTTAGTTACCAGAAGCTTTTGAAATGTTATGTACTGAATGAGTTACACCGTAGACCACCTAAAGCTCAGAAGAAAAAGCACTTGTTCCGGTCTCTTGCAGGTACAAAGTTTTTCCAGAGCACCGAACTCGATTGGGTTGAAGCGGGTCTGCAAGTCTGCCGGCAGGGGTATAATATGTTGAATCTGTTGATTCACAGGAAGGGCTTAAACTACTTGCATCTTGATTACAACTTCAACCTCAAGCCAGTTAAGACTTTGACGACCAAGGAGCGCAAGAAGTCACGTTTTGGGAATGCTTTCCATCTCTGTCGCGAGATTCTGCGGCTGACAAAACTTGTGGTTGATGCAAATGTCCAATTCCGGCTTGGGAATGTTGATGCCTTTCAATTGGCTGACGGCCTGCAATATATTTTCTCCCATGTTGGCCAGTTGACAGGTATGTATCGTTACAAGTACAGACTGATGAGACAAATTAGGATGTGCAAGGACTTAAAGCACTTGATCTATTACCGTTTCAATACTGGTCCTGTCGGTAAAGGACCAGGGTGTGGATTTTGGGCTCCAATGTGGAGAGTGTGGTTGTTTTTCCTCCGTGGGATAGTTCCTCTGCTTGAACGATGGTTAGGGAATCTTCTTGGACGTCAATTTGAGGGGCGTCATTCGAAAGGAGTGGCGAAAACTGTCACAAAACAAAGAGTCGAAAGCCATTTTGATTTGGAGCTTCGAGCTGCTGTCATGCATGATATTATTGATGCCATGCCAAAGGGTACAAAGCAGAATACAACTCGGACAATAGAGCAGCACCTTAGTGAGGCATGGCGGTCTTGGAAAGCTAATATCCCGTGGAAGGTCCCTGGGCTTCCTCTTCCAATTGAGAATATGATCCTCAGATATGTCAAGCATAAGGCTGATTGGTGGACAAATGTGACTCACTACAATCGTGAGCGTATTAGGAGAGGGGCTACAGTGGATAAGACGGTTTGTAGAAAGAATCTTGGAAGGATGACACGTCTTTGGCTAAAGGCAGAACAGGAACGACAGCACAATTACCTGAAAGACGGTGCACCTATCACTTCGGATGAAGCAGTGACAGCTTATAGAACTACCTATGAGTGGCTGGAAGCAAGAAAATATTCGCCAATTCCATTCCCTCCTTTGTCTTACAAGCACGACACAAAGTTGCTCATCCTCGCCCTTGAGAGACTGAAAGAATCATATAGTGGAGATGTAAGGTTGAATCAGCAGCAGAGGGAGGAGCTTGGTCTAATCGAACAAGCTTATGACAACCCTCACGAAGCTCTAGCGCGAATTAAACGTCACCTTTTAACTCAGCGTCAATTCAAAGAAGTGGGCATTCAGTTCATGTATCTATACAGCTATTTGATTCCGGTCTATGAAATCGATCCTCTAGAGAAGATTACGGATGCCTATCTTGATCAGTACTTGTGGTACGAGGCTCACAAGCGCCACTTGTTTCCCAACTGGATTAAGCCAGCAGACTCGGAGCCGCCACCGCTTCTGGTTTACAAGTGGTGTCAGGGTATCAATAACTTGCAAGGCATATGGGACACAGGTGATGGGCAGTGTGTGGTGATGCTCCAGACGAAGTTTGAAAAGCTGTTTGAGAAGATTGATTTCACATTATTGAACAAGCTTCTTCGTTTGATTGTTGACCCCAATATTGCAGACTATGTGACTGCCAAGAACAATGTGGTTTTGTCTTACAAGGATATGAGTCATCTTAACTCGTATGGTCTCATCAGGGGGCTTCAGTTCTCATCGTTTGTTGTTCAGTTTTATGGACTAGTTCTGGACCTGTTGCTTCTTGGTTTGACTCGAGCGAGTGAGATTGCTGGGCCACCGCAGAAGCCTAACGAGTTTATGACCTATTGGGATACAAAAGTTGAGACGCGCCATCCCATACGACTATATTCTCGGTATATAGACAAAGTGCACATAATGTTTAAATTTACCCATGAAGAGGCTCGGGATCTTATTCAACGTTATCTTAGGGAGCATCCTGATCCCAACAATGAAAATATGGTGGGATATAACAACAGGAAGTGCTGGCCAAGAGATGCACGGATGAGATTGATGAAACATGATGTCAATCTTGGTAGAAGTATCTTCTGGGAAATGAAGAGCCGTCTTCCTCGGTGCCTTACAACTTTTGAGTGGGAGATTAGCTTCGTCTCTGTGTACAGCAATGATAATCCTAATCTGCTCTTCAGCATGTGTGGATTTGAAATCCGCATACTTCCAAAAATCAGGATGAGCCAAGAAGCTTTCAGCAACACAGGGGATGGTGTATGGAATCTGCAGAATGAAGCGACTAAAGAGAATACTGCTGTTGCTTTTCTGCAGGTGGATGAAGAACAGATTAAGGCATTTGAGAATCGTGTGAGGCAAATTCTGATGTCGTCAGGGTCAACTACATTTACCAAAATCACCAATAAATGGAATACAACTCTGATAGGTCTCATGACTTACTTCCGTGAAGCCACTCTGCATACACCAGAGCTCATTGATCTGTTGGTTAAAGGTGAGAATAAAATCCAGACAAGGATTAAGATTGGGCTTAACTCTAAGATGCCTAGTCGATTTCCTCCTGTTGTCTTCTACACTCCTAAGGAAATCGGCGGTCTAGGAATGTTGTCTATGAGTCGTATTCTGATCCCCCAAAGTGACCTTCGGTTCAGCAAACAAACAGACCTTGGTGTTACTCACTTTAGGAGTGGAATGAACTATGACGAGGATTTGAGGATACCCAATCTTTACCGTTACATACAATCATGGGAAAGTGAGTTTATGGATTCACAGCGGGTGTGGGCAGAGTATGCTTTAAAGAGGCAGGAAGCACAAGTCCAAAACAGACGTCTTACACTTGAAGATCTGGAAGACTCTTGGGATAGGGGAATTCCGCGTATAAATACGCTGTTTCAGAAGGATAGACACACATTGGCATATGATAAAGGTTGGAGAGTCCGGACAGACTTCAAGCAGTACCAAGTCCTGAGACAAAATCCTTTTTGGTGGACTCATCAGAGGCATGATGGGAAGTTGTGGAACTTGAACAATTATCGAACTGATGTCATCCAAGCTCTTGGAGGTGTTGAGGCTATTCTTGAGCATACCTTATTCAAGGGAACATACTTCCCAACATGGGAGGGTCTTTTCTGGGAGAAGGCATCTGGGTTTGAAGAGTCAATGAAGTATAAGAAGCTTACGAATGCACAGAGGTCTGGTCTGAATCAGATTCCAAATAGAAGATTCACGCTCTGGTGGTCGCCAACAATCAATCGAGCGAATGTTTATGTTGGTTTCCAAGTGCAGTTGGACCTGACCGGAATATTCATGCACGGAAAGATTCCTACCCTTAAGATATCCTTGATTCAGATTTTCCGTGCTCATATGTGGCAAATGATCCACGAGAGTGTTGTTATGGATCTTTGCCAAGTATTGGACCAAGAATTGGATGCGTTGGGGATAGAAACTGTTCAGAAGGAGTCAATTCATCCAAGGAAGAGTTACAAAATGAACAGCTCTTGTGCCGATATTCTTCTGTTTGCTGCCCATAAATGGCCAGTATCGAAGCCCAGTCTGGTGAGCGAGTCAAATGATATGTTTGACCAGAAAGTTAGTAACAAGTACTGGATAGATGTACAGCTTCGATGGGGAGATTATGACTCTCATGATATCGAGCGTTACACTAGAGCCAAGTTCATGGATTATACAATGGATAACATGTCTATCTATCCATCTCCAACAGGTGTGATGATTGGGATTGATTTGGCATACAACTTGCATTCTGCCTATGGTAATTGGTTCCCAGATTCAAAACCCCTGCTTGCTAGAGCAATGAACAAGATTATGAAGTCAAATCCGTCATTATATGTGTTGAGAGAAAGGATAAGGAAAGGTTTGCAGTTATACTCATCTGAGCCTACGGAGCCGCATTTGTCATCCCAAAACTATGGCGAAATATTCAGCAATCAGATGATATGGTTTATTGACGATACCAATGTCTATCGTGTGACAGTGCACAAGACTTTTGAAGGAAATCTGAAAACAAAGCCAATCAATGGCGCAGCTTTTATTTTCAATCCAAGAACTGGGCAGCTATACCTCAAGGTTATGCATACAAGCGTTTGGGCTGGTCAGAAGCGTCTTGGTCAGCTAGCGAAATGGAAAACCGCAGAAGAAGTTGCTGCGCTTATGCGGTCTCTGCCACTTGAAGAACAACCAAAACAAGTTATTGTGACTCGTAAAGGAATGTTGGAGCCCATCCAGAAGCACATGAACGATTTCCCTAACGTTGTTATCAAGGGAAGCGAACTGCAGCTTCCTTTCCAGGCCTGCCTTAAGATTGAGAAATTTGGTGATCTGATATTGAAAGCCACTGAGCCGAAGATGTTCCTCTTCAATATCTATGATGATTGGTTGACGAGTGTTTCTTCTTACACGGCCTTCTCAAGACTCATTCTCATCCTTCGTGCTCTTCACGTCAACAATGAGAAGGCTAAGATGTTATTGAAGCCCGACAAGTCTGTTGTCACTGAGACACATCATGTCTGGCCTTCTCTCACTAACGACCAATGGATAAAGGTGGAGGTTGCTCTTAAAGATCTCATCCTTTCTGACTACGCCAAGAAGAATAACGTGAACACATCGGCTCTGACACAGTCAGAGATAAGAGATATTATACTTGGAGCTGAGATTACTCCACCTTCTCAACAAAGGCAACAAATAGCTGAGATTGACAAACAGGCCAAGGAAGTGAGACAGTTAAGTACAGTCACAACAAGGACCACAAATGTTCATGGTGATGAACTCATTGTCACCACCAGTAGTCCTTACGAGCAATCTGCATTCTGTTCTAAAACAGACTGGCGCGTCCGTGCAATCTCAGCTACTAATCTTCACCTTAGGGTGAACCACATTTATGTGAACTCATATGACATCAATGAAACAGGATACACCTACATAATGCCAAAGAACATCTTGAAGAAGTTCATACGCATAGCAGATCTTCGCACTCAGATTGGTGGGTATTTGTATGGTGTGAGCCCCCTAGATAATCCTCTGGTCAAGGAAATCCGCTGCATTGTGATGGTGCCACAGCGGGGAACTCATCAGCAAGTTCACTTGCCGTCGTCTCTTCCTCAGCATGTTTTTCTGAAGGATCTTGAGCCCTTGGGATGGATGCACACACAGCCTAACGAGCTTCCTCAATTGTCGCCTCAAGATGTTACATCTCATGCCCGTTTTCTCGAGAACAACGACAAGCAGTTGGACAGAGAAAAATGCATCATCTTGACTTGCAGTTTCACTCCAGGCTCATGTTCTTTGACGTCATATAAGCTGACACAAGCCGGATATGAATGGGGACGACTCAACAAGGACACAAGCAGCAATCCCCAAGGCTACCTTCCGACGCACTATGACAAGGTTCAAATGCTATTGAGTGACCGGTTCCTCGGGTTTTACATGGTTCCTGAAAACGGACCATGGAACTATAACTTTATGGGAGTGAAGCACACGCTGAGCATGAAATATAGTGTGAAACTCGGAGACCCCAAGGAGTACTATGACAGTGAGCATCGACCCACTCATTTCCTGGAGTTCAGCAATATGGAGGAGGATAATGCTAACTTTGGCGAGAGAGATCGTGAGGACGCTTTTGCTTGACATTAACTATTTTACTGCTTTTTTTTTTGTTTTCCTTTGCTTTGTACCTTCCTACCTGTGTCTTATTGCGCTAAAGAGAACTTGTAAGAATCATATGTACTTCGAAATTGGAAATATAAAAACCTGATTTACTGTCTTGTGCATTATTGGGATTTTGTTGGTGTGAAAAGGTAACCCAGTCCCTTTTGGTTGAAGCTTAGATTCTTTTGACTGCAGTGTAGAGTATTGTTCACTTTCTTCATCTTGATGATATCCTTGATTACCAATTTTTTTAACCGTAACATGTCTTGAATATATATATTGTGTGTCTGTGTGTTTATATTTGCTTTTCTCTCCGATATATTATCAGGATCTGAAGCTTGGTAAAATTTCATTTGAAACAGTTTCCTTGTGGCTGTCTTTGTTTTGCAGGCAATGGATCTCACTTGGGCTGTGTGCAATGCACCCATATACCTGTGCCCTGACGTTTTTGCTAAGGTCTGATGTATTTATACGATTGAATTGGTTTGTTCATTTGTTTTCTTAGTCTTTCTCCTTTTCTCGTCAATTCTCATATTGGCCTGTTCAGATCTTTATATGCTTGTTTCTTTTCTTATTGTTGTTTCAAGACCAAGTGGCTTATGGTTTATGATCATAGATACTTGCAGGTGACTTTGCCAAAAAGGTTCACTGATATGCTCTGGTTACCTCTAGGATTTCGATTTGAGAACAGGTTTACTTGACACTTCTCTTTTGCAAAGTCCTCTTGTGGCCGCCTCTTTTTCTTTATTTCTACTTCCTTCCCTCTTGTCTTATTTTTGCTATAGAGGCTTGTCAAAAGCTGTATGCACAAAGAGAGCCTTTAGAAGTTAGAAAACAAAGATTAGGAACTTGATTTACTGAACGTTTCTGGACTATGATGGTCTGAGATATAGATGTAATATACCAAAATGCAATGTGTTAATTGTTTTGGCGTCCATAGAAGCAAAATTTGTCAATCCAGATGATGAGCTGGAAGTTAACATTAAGGGCTTTAATTGAGGTTTATGATCTGCAGGTTTATTGTTGGTCCAGGTTTCGTGCAGCTTGGTGAAGCGCATAACAGCTTTGGAAGCAGAAAGTCAGGCGTTAAGGTTATGGTCATAATCAGCCAACTCAATGATTTGAACAGAGGCAAGACCAGAGATTACAAAAGAAAAAGAGAAGAGTCTCTATCTCGGTGAGATCAAAACGTCGATGTCTCGTGTTTTTTTTTTTTTTTTTTTCTTTTTTTTTTTTTTTTTTTTTTTTTTTTTTTTTTCTGAAGCCGAGTGGTATTGTAATTTTTGGGTCTAATCGAGATCGCTGTTGTTTTGTTTCTGTGGCCATTGATTTCTAAAGGTGTCACTGTTTATGGACATAGCCTCTGTATAACCTCACCGATTGTTCAATTGATATCTTTCTATTTTCTATCTCTTATGACTTTCTTTGGTTCAATAGATGCATACACTCTGACCACTGCTTCTTACAAAATGATTTTTATTCATCGCAGCAATCAGAACCATCCCACATATGCAAACCATGATTGTTACTCCAGGTCCAGGATTCGAATGGAATATAACTAGTCTAATAACCAGCAGAATAATTATCCAGTTCAGTGTCTTGAGAGATTTGAACATCAGATCCACCTGGAAACATAAGTATAAACCTTCGAAGTACTCTAGTCTCTCTCTTCATTGACCACCTTCAAACCATATAGGTTACACATATAAATATGTAAATAATTAAAACATTTGACTGCATGCAGTAAAAATTAAATTGAATCATGAGTCATTAGGTGATAAAAATGAACCTGTATCTACACAAATGATGGATAAAAGTGGCCATCAGCAGCTTAGCGAAGTCAGCTCCTAAACATAGTCTAGAACCAGCACCAAAGGGTATGTAAGTCTTGGAGAGGATTGCAGTCAAGTCTTTTCCCTGAAAAATTTTAACTTTTAATACATGCTTAAAATTCTATGAATTGATTAGTGGTAAATAAGTAAAGGATGAAGAAGAAATTAAAATCACCTTCCAACGCCATGGATTAAATGCTAAAGGATCATCGTACTTTCCTGGATTGAAATGGATGTTAGGATAGCCCATGAAGATCCAACCAGCTGGGATTGTATAATCACCAACTTGGAACTCATGATCAATTATCCTAAGCACCGTTGGCACCGTGCTTGTGATCCTAAGTGACTCATTTATCACCTGACTCAAAAACACCATGTTTAAGGTTCATGACTTCCAACTCAAAACTCATTGACAATAAATATGTATATGTTTATGATTTTGGCGCATACTCACCATCTGGGTGAAAGTCATTGATTTGTAGTCTTCCCATGTTAGGTCGGCCTCATTCGCCTTTTCGATCTTTTCCCGGAGAATTCTCTCATGCTCCCTCTTCAGTTCTTGCATGACTTTAGGGTTATCGCTTATGAGCTTCACTGTAGCCGCAAGGACGCTTGGTGTTGCTTCGTTAGCAATCAAAAAGAAAATAAATATGTACTTGATCACACTCTCTACATTCGTCGTTTCCATTCCTCTTTCCATTTCCCCAAATATGATCTTGAAAAACTCCCCAAACTCCTCTCCTGATGCTCTCTTCTTCATCACCGTCTCTTTTAGTAGATTCATCATCTGCTTTCTTGCCTGTCCAAGAACACCATCACCTCAATTCTTTTTCTCCAAATCCTATGCATATATATATAGTGGTAAGACGAATTCGAAAACACGTACCTTCATAATTCGATAGACACCAGTCCCAGGAATGTTCCACGAGAATCGAAATTACCCTTTTGGAAAATGTCTCCATAGTAGTGTGAGTTCTTTTGCTACCTCTGATTCCATTTCGCCCATAACTTTCTTCGCAAGACATTCAGTTAAGATCTGTAACGTTTGATGATATGTATTTCAAGAGATGATCCAATCTTAAGTAATCTACAATTTTTTTTTTTATATGTAAGGTATATATATAACGTGATCACTATTCAAAATTGTAAAAAAATGATATATGACATCATCACTAATACTATTTTAATCGTAGAGAATTTAGATACAATTTCTATAACATTTTTTTTTTATATGTTTATTCACCAATGTTTCGGCGTTACAGACAACATGAAATGGATGATTATCTCTTACCTTGCTTGCTGTTTCCTTGACGTCAAGACCGCCGTTCCTAGCTCCTACTTCCATGTGTGTGCGAGCCAAGTGATCAATGTCTTGCATAATCCTCAATTTCAAACCTTGTTAACCTAAAAACTGGTTTGTCAAGCTACGGACATGTTTATGGGACTCCTTACTCTGTACGAACAAGTTGTTTTCCCCGAATAGCCGTGCTAAGCTCTTTGGCATACCAGGAACATGATTCGTCTTTGCTATCTCCATGTTCAATCCAATATCAGTCGAGATTATAACTTTGGCTCCAAATAAGCTTGTCCGAAAAAGTGGTCCATATCTAAATATTTTTCAGTAAAAAGGGAAAAGTAAGACAGCGTAGAGAAGAAAAATCATCTAAATATCTTTTAATATTTTGTCATAATTATTTTTGAAACGTTTCAATAATAGTATAAAAAAGTTTATATTCAATTTTTATGTGTTATAATTTTACTTCTATTTCGATTGTGCGAGTCAAATATCTAGTTAATAATTTAATTGCCCAAAAAAAAAGAATCCAAAAGAGAATTTAACTAGGTCACCAAGCATCATCAACAAACTTGTTGACCAAGTCTTTGGTACCAGAGATCAGGAGTTCAAGCTACGTTTGGAAAGAAACCTTATTACATATTCTGGTCTCTGAAGAAACGTACGGATTCGATCCATGAATAGTCCCAAAAAAAAAAAAAAACTACCTAGATCACATGAATTAATTTAACCTGAGGATTTTCTTCTTTACAAATTCTGGAAGTTGAAAAGCATCATGAGGTTTCATGAACTGGAAAGTCTCTCCGATGATTGGAAAACCCATCGAGCCTGGAGGAAGTTTCCCACTACACTTTGGATTTGTCCACCGATAGATCCAATGGCAAAGCTTCACCACTATGAGTGAAACTATCACAGTCCATAACTCATAAACCTCTACCATGTGTTAATTTATTTCTTTCTTTCAACTATTTTGGATATGTTGGTTTTAGAATTTAGGATTGCATTATTATTTGAGGGAGAGGAACTCTCTCTTTATACTAGCAGCGGTATGTACACCTTTCAAAGTTTCTTTAATTTCTCCTATAAAAAAAAAAAACTTATCATTTTTTCAAAGTTTTGCTTTAAATTAAATAAATTGAGATCGTATCTCGGCAACTCCTTCACAAGTGTCCCACACCTCTAGATTTTGTCTCGTCTTTTCTTACACGTGACATTGACAGTGACCGTCTGTTATCTAGTCCTCTATCTCATTTATGGAAACGCGCCACTGAAATCTAACGGTAGGCCAAAAAGCTCAGAAGGCAAGTTTTTTATGCCTTAATTTAGTTATTAAAACAAAAAAAAAAATTACAAACAATAAATGCAAGTATTTTAGCCAAAAAAAAAAAAACAATAAATGCAAGAAAATTGGATGTTTTAGAGAAATTAATGCATGCTAGAGAAATTAGCAAAAGAACCTAAGGATTCTTTTTTTTTTTTTGACGAATGTTGAAAACCGAAGAGCATCAAAAGTTTCTACAATTATCGGGAAAGTAGAAAACCTATCGACTATCGAGCTTGGAGAAAATTTTTTTTTTTTTTTTTTTAACATTAGCTTGGAGAAAGTTTCTCACTACACTTTGGTTTTCTCCACTTATAGATCCAATGAAATAGCTTCACCACTATGAGTGAAACTATCACAGTCCATAACTCATAAACCTCAACCATGTTAACTTATTTATTTCTTTCAACTATTTTGAAGATGTTAGTTTTAGGGTTTAGGCTTGCATGATTCTACGAGGGAGGTATTCTCTTTATACTAGTGCTCTCGTCGATTCATATAATTTATTTTAATCAAAATGGTAACTGTTCGTGTAAGGAAAAGCAGTGTGCCTGTAAATTAATAATACTAGTTGTAAGAGAGTTGCTACTTACTTTCCAACTTTGTTTTTTTTGTAATGCAATTTTATAATTTTACAAAAAGAATAAAAAGTATAGACTAGCTCAGTCATCAAGTTTTCTAATGTATGCCGGACGTTTAAGAAATTTAATGGGATCTGAGTGGTTTCAATTCATCTTAAACACATATATTTATTTTTTCTAATTGTTTAAACAAAACGATGTCGATCGAGGAGGTTTATATTAGATTACAGGTTTTAAGTTAGATGGTTATTTTACAATTTCCATATATCAAGGTTGATCTTAATTATCTAAGTAGTTTGAAGGTTTTCTGTATTTTCTCCTAATTTTTGTAAAGCTGGATTTAGATCTCTATTTCGTAAACACGAGTTTGTATCTTTCAATCTTAGAAAATTAATGGCCTAACTTACATGAATTCATAATGGAACTGTTCACACTTGTAGATGGTTGTTGCAAGTGGCTTGTTGGTACGCATTTAAGCATGGGTCGTATCAAAGAGCTCGAGCGAATCAGCACACACACCAAACTCAAAAATATAAAGACAAGAAAAGAAAACTATACACTTGTACTGTTAGCCTGAAACTATTAAATTGATTAGCAGTTGCTTGCTTCACTCTCCACGTTTCTATTATTTGTGCTGATGTGTTTCATAATTGATGTCTACAAAATCTAGAGCTGGTCTTGGTCAGCGGGTTCGTGAGCAAATCATTACTCCCTCTATTCCAAAATATAAAAAGTTTAAGGTATTTTTTTTTTTTTCCAAATTTTAAAATATTCCCACATTACAATAAAAAAAATTAATATATTTAATATTTATGATTATTTATATTCTGTAATATATTTTATTATTAGTTGAATTTTATTTAATATTTTGTTTTTTGTGTAAAAAAAATAAAAAGTAACTAATTTAAAAACAGAAGAAGTATTAAATTTCTACAGAGCACATTATTGAGACTAGATAAGATTTTGACAACTCTGGTCTTGGCATTAAATTCATTGGAAATGATGGCATATACATTAAATTCCAGGCATGGAGCTGGCTAATGTATTGGGTTTGGTGAACATGTTTATGAGATAACCAAACTTGAAATAGTTTAGTATTCCTTCCATTCCGTAAGTAATGTCGTTTAAAGTTTTTTGTTTTGTTTGACAATGAGTATCGTTTTATATTTTCAATGTAAGATTGTGAATAAAAATCCAATTATATTCCTACTACTTTAATGAAAGGATAGGATATTGCTACTTGTCATGCATGGCCATCCATCGATCAGCCGGAGCCATATGTAAATAAAAATATTTAAGCATTTGATCGTTGTATCGTTTACATGCCTAATAATGTTCATCTAAACACATAACTTAATGTGAAAAAGCTACCAATTACCGAATTGGATGACTTCATTAAAAGTGCGTCCATTCGTATCTCCATTATGGGCCTCATCTGTTACTACTTGAGTACTTTCTATCTTTCCAATTATGCATACGGAACTGGTTTGATCTTATATTTTTCGGACACTCGTGAGAGCGACATAGTTAGTTTCAAATCAAAAGTTTGCACATGAGTAGTTTTTAGAATGTACTTTTTTTTTTTGAAGTTACGAGTACCCTAGACTCTTAAAAGTGGGAATGGTTTACCTTACCTCGAGTCCTAGTGTAGTGGGTAACTGACGAAGTTGGTTAATTACTTTACATGTTTGACCACTACACTACTTAGATGTGTTATGCTGATTGTATGGGCCTAAGCAGGAAGTGACCTTACATGTATGAGTGTATTTTAGATAACGCAAAGTTATGCCTAAACATCTTCAAAATCGAGTTAAATTAAACGACGATGCTAAGAGATTCGCCAAAGTTAAAAGATGATTTTTTTATCCGAACAACAGTTTATGTCAATACAAATTAAACACTAATAGAATAACATGTTATATTTTTTTATTGAGACAATATAACATGTTATTCCTACTATTAGTTTATTAGATTCAAACATAAATATGAAATAATTTTTGTAACAACCTTTTAGTGTATTTTGTATTGACAAAACATGTACTTCTATGTTTCAGTTTGTTATGATTCGACAAGTAATTTGTTTTCCTTGTTAAAAAAATCAGATTATAGCATGTGAAAAAAAAAACTAGATCGAGATGGTTCAGTTTTTTAAGAAAAAATATTAAATAAAGATTAAAAGAGTTAATGAAAATTGAAAACAAAACACAAAAGAGTCTCTTCTCTCTCTCCCATCAGCTTTTTCAAAAGCATTTTCGACCATTTACCCCTATAAAATGTCATGGCTTATTAAATGTTAACCATTTATGTTGCCATTTGTCCACTTTTATCTTTTTCTATATGCGGTGTAATCTAATCACAATAAATAGTCATTTAAGAGGAGAAGCGTTAGAAAAATAAAAATAAATAATCATCTAAGAAAAGGGAATCATATTTTTGTCTCTGACTTGAAAATTTGAATATTGTAGATTAGTTTTTGGTGATTTATAAATTAAAAACAATGATTCCTCAAATCAAATAAAAGTGGACCTTCTTAATTAAAATAATGATATGAACTCCTATTACGTCTATTTCGTTTTAAGATGAGATTTATTTAGTTGTCAAAAAAAAAGATGAGATTTATTTGTAGGCGGAGTAACCGAGGAGGCCTTCTCTATGTTTCAACTTTCAAGGAAGAGATAAAACCATATTTCTAAAACAAAAAGAAGAAAAAAGAAAGAATAATCGACATGGAGACGATGAAGATTGAAACAATCGGTAAAGAAATCATAAAACCATCTTCCACAACTCCAAATGATCTCAAAACTCTCCAACTCTCTGTTTACGATCACATCCTCCCTCCCATTTACACAACCGCCTTTCTCTTCTACACCACAAATGATTTGATCTCGCAAGAACACACTTCCCACAAACTCAAGACTTCTCTATCCGAAACCTTGACCAAGTTCTACCCTCTTGCTGGCAAAATCAATGGCATCACCATCGACTGTAATGACGAGGGAGCTATCTTCGTCGACGCTCGTGTGGATAACTGTCCTCTCTCTGATTTCCTAAGATCCCCGGATTTCAAAGCCCTCCAAGAGCTACTTCCTCTAGACGTCATCCATAACCCTTACCAGGCTGCTGCTACTTGGCCTCTGCTGCTCGTGAAGGAGACTTACTTTCCATGCGGCGGCATGGCCATCGGAATCTGCATCACTCACAAAATCGCGGATGCAGACTCCATCTCGACTTTCATTCGGAGTTGGGCTGCTATGGCTCGAGGAGAGGCCGGGGACACGGTGGCTGGTCCCGAGTTTGCAGCAGCAAATTTCTATCCACCAGCAAATGAAGCCTTTAAGTTTCCGGTGGATGAACAAGCCAACAAGAGAACCAATATCACCAAGAGATTCGTGTTCGGTGCGTCTAAGTTGGAAGAGCTCAGGAACAAAGCCGCTAGTGCAGGAGCCATAGACAGCCCTGCGCGGGTGGAGAGCGTCACTGCCCTTCTCTGGAAAGGCTTCGTCGCAGCAGCATCCTCAAAGACAGATACTTGTGATCTGAAACTCTTGATCCAACCCGCTAACTTGCGCCCCAAGATACCTTCTCTTCTGTCAGAAAAACTGATTGGAAATGTCATGTTCTCTTCTGTGGTCTTGAGTGCTGGTCGAGAAAGGGAAGTTAAAATGGAAGAAGCGGTTCGAGAGTTACGACAAAAGCGAGAGGACGTACGATGTGTGATCCAAAACGAGGATGGGTCATCTTCCATGATCGGTTCTAAACTCGCAAATATGATGCTCACTAATTATTCGCGGTTGAGCTATGAGACTCATGAACCTTACACCGTGAGTAGTTGGTGCAAATTACCACTTTATGAGGCCAGTTTTGGATGGGGATCTCCGGTTTGGGTTGCCGGAAATGTGGCTCCAGCGTTAGACAACTTAGCCATGTTGATCGATTCCAAGGATGGACACGGTATTGAAGCGTTGGTCACATTGTCTGAAGAGAACATGTCGTCCTTCGAGCAGAGCCCAGAACTCCTCGCCTTTGCTTCCTTGAATCCTAGTGTCTTGGTCTAAATTCTGCACTCAAACATGTTGTTTCCTTGATGGTTTGGATACATTCAATCATTTTCTTCAATATGTAATGCAAGAAATGTATCCTCTTGGACAATCATGTAAGCTTTCATAAGTCTACTGAAGAGGAGATTTGGTCATGGAAAGAGCTGTGTACAGATCTGATCAAATGTATATTTATTTACAAAAATAAATTGGTTTAATTTGTATATTCAAAATTGTTTTAGTTTATGTGAAAGTTGATAAAGATAACTCGCAAAATCAAAATATTTGCAAAACTAACATACGCACACAAAAACAAAATCTTTCAAAAATGACATTTTCACTAAGGAAATTGTACACATTTTTTTGTTGTTGTTTTTAGTAGATAAAAAAATAACAATCACCTATTTCCTCACATAAATACATTTAAAAAAAATTATAATTCTAATCCTAAACCTTAAATTTTTCTTTACTTCATCTTGCCTCCATAATTTGAAATAATTATGTTCATTAAAATATGATTTTAGGTATTAGAGTCATTATCAAATCATTAGTAAATATATTTCGGTAAATCATTTTTTTTTAAAGTGGTGTATTTTTCAAAATCAATGATATCTTAAGTTAATTTTACAGAATTGATCAACTTTGTATCATATCTTTGCCCAACTCTTTTCATGATCAAATATCTCTGTTATTAGGCTTTTTGTTTCTGTCGACAATACGCAATATAAAGTTTGATTCTGGGAGGTGACACATTAGCATAAACCACTAGACTAAATCTCATTGTGTTTGTTCATTATTAGATTTTTGGTAATTACTTATATATCATTACTTGTTAAGATATGGGACTCGTTTGATAAATTTGTCTTTTTGTTAAATGCATTAATTTGATAAAATTTCACCAATTAGAGTTTTTAGGAATTTCAGCTCAAGCAATATCATTTGCAATGAATTGTTTTCATGTTGTAATCATCTTGTGAAACTACTACTGGTGAACGACGAAAGCATATTCATACAAAGTGAGAAGACGATCCAACCATCTATCTGTCTTGCTTACTTTATTTATTCGATAGAAACACACAACCTGATGACCAGCAACCTCGAATGGAATATAACCACTCTAATAACCAGCCGAGTTATCCACTTTGGTGTCTTCTGAGATTTGAACATCACATCCATTTGGAAACATAAGCATATAGCTTCGAGTTACTGTGGTCTCTGCCTTCATTGACCACCTGCAAAACCATAGGTATATATGTAAGTAAAGACTTTGATGGTAAACAAAAAATAAATGACTCATGAGTCACTAGGTTAGGGCCGACTCAAAAATAGCAAAGAAAAATTATGGTATGTGTTCAATATTTGAAAGATGGATCCTAATTACATGTAACTTTTTTTTTTAATTATTTCAAATTGTCAAAAACACTCCTCTCGCATATGCTTAGACACGGCCATGATTAAGTGATAAAAATAAACCTGTATCTACATAAATGGTGGATAAACACGGTCATCAGAAGCTTAGCAAAGTAAGCCCCTACACAAAGTCTAGGACCAACGCCAAAGGGAATGTAATTCTTGGAGACTATCGCGCCAAAGTCTTTTCCCTGGAAAATTTAGTGTAATCTATGTTAAAAGTTTACTGAATTTTGATTAGTGGAATAGGGAGTAAATAAGTAAAGGATGATCATATTAATTAAATCACGTACCTTCCAACGCCAAGGATTAAATATTAAAGGATCCTCGTACTTTTCCGGATTGAAATGGGCACTGGCATAGCCCATGAAGGTCCAACCCTTTGGAATTGTATAATCACCGACTTGGATGTCATGATCGGGTCTTCTAAGCACTACAGGCACCGTGGTTGTGATCCTAAGAGACTCATTGATCACCTGAAACAAAACACCATATTTGTGTGAATTACTACAATATATATATGACAAGGTTCTAACTAAAACCAATTAACAATGAGCAGAATATTAAATAATCTATATTACATATACATGATTTTTTTGGTATCATCATGTTATATATGGTTTTGGCACACAAGTACTGACCATGTGGGTGAAAGTCATGGATTCGTAGTCTTTCCATGTTAGGCAGACCTCCTTCTCAGTCCTATCCCCGAAAATTCCTGCATGCTCTCTGTGCAGCTCCTCCATGACTTTAGGGTTTTCGCTTATGAGCTTTACCGTAGCCGCAAGAATCCTTGGCGTTGTTTCGTTAGCAATCAAAAAGAAGGTATATATGTATTCGATCGCGTTCTCCACGCTCATCGTTTCCTTTCCTCCTTCCACTTCTCCAAATATGATCTTGAAGAACTCTCCTAACTCCTCTCCTGATGCTCTCTTCTTCAACACTGCCTCCTTTAGTAACTTCATCATCCTCTTTCTCGCCTGCCACAAAACATCACCATCAAGACCTCCAACACTTTGCACCAAAACTTATGCTAGTAAAGTTACTGAAAAATACTTACCTTCATCATATTATAGACTCCTATCCAAGGAAAGTTGAAAGGAAACCGAAACCAGCCACTCGGAAAATATCTCCAACAATGTGCGAGTTCTTTCGCGGCCTCTGGTTCCATCTCGCCCATAACTTTCTTTGCAAGGCATTCAATTAAGATCTGTAACGTTTGATGATACAAATACTTTTGAGATGATCATTTTTTCACCTTATCTAGTTGATTGTAATATTGTCAAGAGATAAAGACAACGCGAAATGGATGACATTTTTTTTTTTTTACCTTGCTTGCTGTTTCCTTGACGTCAAGGAAGCCATTCCTAGCTCTTTCCTCCATGTGTGTGCGAGCCAAGAGATCGATGTCTTCCATAATTCTCAATTTTAAACCTTGTGAACCCAACAATTGGAATGTCAAGTTCCGTACATGTTTATGAGATTCTGTGCTCTGCAAAAACAAGTTGTTATCCCCAAATAGTCGTGCTATGCTCTTCGTGATACCAGGAACACGATTTGTCTTTGCTATCTCCATATTCAATTCATTATCCATCGAGATTATAACTTTGCCTCCCAATAAACTTGTCCGAAAAAGTGGTCCATATCTATTTTTTTTTCCCAAAAAAAAGAAACACAAAGCAGGACAAAAACAAGGTAAATTAGAAGGTAGGCGGTAATTAAGAAAAATATTTCTAAAACATGCATGCTAGAGAAATTAGCAAAAGAACCTAAGGATTCTCTTCTTGACGAATGTTGAAAACTGAAGAGCATCATGAGGTTTCATGAACTCAAAAGTTTCTCCAATGATCGGAAAACCCATCGACCCTGGAGGAAGTTTTCCATTACATTTTGGATTTCTCCACTGATAGATCCAATGACAAAGCTTCACCACTATGATGGAAACTATCACAGTCCATACCTCATAAACCTCTACCATGTTAATTTATTTCTTTCTTTCAAGTTATTTGGATATATTAGTTTTCGAGTTTAGGGTCGCATGATTATCTCTTTATATTTATACTAGCAGAGCAGTAGGTACACCGTACACACCGTACCTTTCAAAGTTTCTTTCTCTTTAAATTTGATAAATTGAGATCGTGTCCCACACCTCTAGATTTTGTCTTGTCTTTTTTTTTTTTTTGCTAAACTTGTCTTGTCTTGTCTTTTCTTCCACGAGGCATTGACAGTGACCGTCTGTTATCTAGTCCTCTATGTCATTTACGGATTCCCCCATTGGAATCTAGTCTAAAGAAATTAAGTTTTTTTTTTTTTTTTTTGCTAAAAAGAAAAAAGAAACTATAGCTATTAAGAAATTAAGTTTTTAATGCCTTAATTTAGCTATTAAAACAAAAACAAAATACAGAAACAATAAATGCAAATAAATTGGATGCTTTAGAGATTTTTTTTTGTTTCATCTATGTATATTATGAGAAAAGAAGGGAAGAGAAAGAAAGTTGAACAATTTTTCCCTCCAAAACATTTTTTATTAAACGAATTAACATTTCATCTAAATCTATTAATATATTTTACTAAAAATACAATCTATTAATAGTAAAAAAAATTAAAGTACGAAATTATTATTTATATATTTATTAAAAAAATATTTATATAGAAACACATAAGGTGGTTTAGGTAATCAAAAACGATCGATAAATGTATTTAGTTACTAATATATCTATTTATAAAATGAAATGAAAAGTGAAAAGAGAGAAGGTTGAAAATTTTGTTTTCTTCTGAAATCTAATCTGTTTAAGACTTTAACCAACAAATAACATATCTTATCATAAAATGAATTAAATTAAACAATTACTAAAATGTTAAAATACTTAAATAATCAAAATCAAATGATAAATGTAATTAATTACTATTAAACCTATATCTATTTAATGAGAATAAAATTGAAGAGTGAAAAATATTTCCATCCAAAAAAACTTGTTTATTCAATAAAGATAATTTTTTATAAAGATTATATTAATATCTTTTTATAAAAATAAAATATATTATTATAAATGATTATATAGAAATATTATCCCACGCAAGGCGCCTATTGACCTAATTTTATTTTATTATTTCAAAATTCTATGGAAAATTTTAAATTTATTTAACTTTATATTATGTAGCATCTTTTATTATTAGCTGAAGTTTTTTGAATTATATATATATATATTTTTTTTTTTTGTTTATCAACA
>OVAY01001432.1:0-29367 GCA_900406395.1 Kernera saxatilis | reverse complement strand
ATTTCTCATCTCATTTATTTCCATTCTTTAAAATTTATTTGGCCCTCAAAATTAACGTTTTTATTTAGTCACCATAATTTGTAATTATTTGACCAGATCTCAATTTATTTGGCCCTCAAAATTCTTATTATCTTTTGAATTGTTATAATTGATGTTATCCTAAAATATCTTCCATATTTTCTCCACTTTAAATAGTATATTATATATATCTAATATTTTGCAAATCTTTATTCTTTAAAAACAATATAAATTAGTTAATTGAAATAACAACCTTTATAATACGAAAAAAAAAATTAATCAAATATAAAATCAGATAAATAAATCATAATATATATTTACTTATCTTATTATAGTTATGCGCAACGCGCGAATTTCACCCTAGTAATATATATAATACAGTATCTCTATAGCAAATTCATAAATTTAAATCTTTTTTCCAGTAACATACTACTTTTACTATTTTACATGATATTAAACTTTCTAACCACATTTTTTTTTTTTTGAAAAAGATCTAACCACATTATTAAGAGAAAGCATCATCTATATTATTAATCAATCATAACATATTACATTTACATCCACTACAAATATTTGAAAGAAAGTCGTCTTATGAAATACTTCACGAAATCCCTCCTACCATATTTTACACTTCGAGTGTTTAGATTCTTTGTTATGCTAAATTTAATTGATTTTAGAGCCTACATGAATTCACATAATTTTAATGTAGTTTTTTACATACCCAAAATGTCAAACAATAATTATATAAAAAATTCGTTCATTAAATTAAAACATATTTCAGCTTAGGATAATGATTAAAAAGAATTAAAAATCAATAACCAAAATGATCAAATAGCGTAAAATTCTCGATTCAGTAAATCCATAAAATCCTCTTTAACAGTAAAATCAAGGCCTTCGTAGATTTGGCGAAAACAACAAAGATTCAACAGTTCAACCATGGCGACTGATACGAGCTCTCTCGTCTCCGATTTCCTCTCCTTTCTCAATGCTTCTCCCACCGCTTTTCATGCCGTCGGTAATCTCCGAACCATCGCCGCCGATTTCCTTTTAGTCCTCTTTCAATTTCTCTGTCCTTCGTTTCGTGGTTTTGCTTATGAAACAATCTCTGAATCAAGGTTTGTTTTCGTGTGTTAGTTCTAATTAACTGATTTTAACTATTGTAGATGAGTCAAAGAGGCGGCTACGAAAGGCTGGGTATGAACAAGTTTCCGAGAGAGATGACTGGAAACTCGAAGCCGGCAAAAAATATTTCTTCACAAGAAATTACTCCACTATTGTTGCTTTTGCTATTGGTAAAAAGTATGATTTTCTTCTTCGTATGCTTCAATGCTTTCCCGATTCTTCTGATCACTATGGTTTGTGTGTGTCTGCCTCTAAAATTCCATTGTAATTGAACCAATGAATCAATTTAGTGTCTGAGATTTGTTGAAATGTTATCTCTTGTGTGATCGATTTTGCTGCAAGTAAGGTTTATCATCTTTGGATTTGTGATCAGATACGTAGCTGGAAACGGATTCCATATAATAGGTGCTCATACTGATAGCCCTTGCCTGAAATTGAAGCCTGTTTCAAAGGTGACTTTGGATTTGGATTTTTTCAATTGGCATTTTTTCTCACGGTTGTTTTGTCTTCGACTTAGTTTTGTCGGAAATGGATGGTGTTGACAGATAACTAAAGGTGGATTCTTGGAGGTTGGTGTTCAAACGTATGGAGGTGGCCTATGGCACACCTGGTTTGATCGTGACTTGACTGTTGCTGGACGTGTAATTTTAAAAGAGGAGAAGGCAGGTTCCGTCTCATATTCTCATCGGCTAGTCAGGATTGAGGATCCTATAATGAGGATTCCTACCTTGGCCATCCACTTGGACAGGTTTACCTTGAAATCACTGCTTTGTAGTGGAATAGTTCGTAGATTTTTTGTGTTTGCGATAAGCAGATTATGTTACTCGTTAATTTTATGGAGAGAACTTAACTCAAGGCTTTTTGTACGTTTTGTTATGCCTTGCGGACAGGAATGTGAACAGTGAAGGTTTTAAGCCAAACACTCAGACTCAACTCGTTCCATTACTGGCAACAGCCATCAAGGTGTTCTTCCAATGCTTGTTTTGTTGTTCAAGCTAAAATAGGCAATTATTACAGGACATGGAAGCCATATATTCATTTATTTATATCTTCATTCTACGGCTCATTTTTTTGGTTTCATTCAGTATTGCTAAAGTCTTTGTTTGCTTATCAACCATTTGCTGAGATCGGAACCCATCTTTGTAAACCTTTGAACTTTTGGTATTCTTGCTTCCTTTACGTTTTCTTACATTGTGTGATATATATTTGAAGGCGGAGCTCAATAAAATGCCAGCAGAAGGTGGTGAATTGGATGGAGGAAAGAATTGTACTGAAAGTAGTTCAAAATCAAAGCATCACCCCCTTCTAATGGAGGTCCAATTGATATATAAACCGTATGATTTCAGCTTGAATTTTAGATCTTGTTCTGGTTTAGTAATCAAGTGGTCCTGTTTTTTAATTTCTTAGATCATTGCAAACGCGCTGGGTTGTAAACCTGATGCGATATGCGATTTTGAGCTGCAAGCATGTGACACTCAGCCAAGCATTCTAGCTGGTGCAGCAAAAGAATTTATTTTCTCAGGAAGGCTTGATAATCTCTGCATGTCATTTTGCTCTCTGAAGGTATGTTCTTTACTTTTACTTTTACTTTTAGAGGAGAATACGAGTCCATGGTCTAGATTTCCTGATCTTAATTGTGCCTTAGATGGTTTCCACTCTCTGCATGTCCACCTTGTAGATATTTCTGTTCAAATATGTTAACTAACGTTGAGTTTAAGAGTTGCTCTGTAAACACTTTTCGGGTGCTCGATTTATCACGCATATTTCTTTTTATTATCTAATGGGGAACTATATGTTTGCAATAAATATTTGAACTTTGTATATAGGCACTTATAGATGCAACGTCTTCTGGAAGTGACCTAGAGGAAGAAAGTGGAGTAAGAATGGTGGCACTATTTGATCATGAAGAAGTTGGCTCCAATTCAGCACAAGGAGCTGGATCCCCTGTCATGATTGATGCTATGTCACACATCACAAGTTGCTTCAGCTCTGACACTAAGGTAGCAACATATTCTAGTATTTTGTTATACTTTAAAAATTTGGTTTCTTGTCGCTCATTATAGTTCGCCACTCACTATCGTTTACTCGTTACAGGTTCTCAAGAAAGCAATTCAAAAAAGTTTGCTGGTCTCCGCTGATATGGCGCATGCTTTACATCCAAACTTTATGGTAATCATTTCATTTGGCAATATTAAGTAAGTTGGTGCCTCTCCTTCATTGCGTTATGCTTTTCCTTTTGTAGGACAAACACGAAGAGAATCATCAGCCGAAGATGCATGGAGGTCTTGTAATCAAACACAATGCAAACCAACGTTACGCAACTAACGCAGTAACTTCCTTTGTATTCAGAGAGATAGCAGAGAAACATAATCTCCCTGTTCAGGTATGATTCACCTGAGAGAGAAAGAGATCCAGAAGATGTTCTTTCACTTACTACATATTCTAAAACGAGTATGGACATGAAAAATTTGCAGGATTTTGTGGTACGTAATGATATGGGTTGCGGATCGACCATTGGTCCAATCCTAGCAAGCAGTGTAGGGATAAGGACTGTCGATGTTGGAGCTCCTCAGCTCTCGATGCATAGCATCCGTGAGATGTGTGCTGCGGAAGACGTGAAGCATTCGTATGAACACTTTAAAGCTTTCTTCCAAGAGTTCACTCACCTTGACGCCAAACTCACTGTTGACGACGTTTGAGAGCTTCTTAAATCTTTATTGCTGTTTTATGTTTGAACTGAAAAGAAAAAATCTTTATCCTTATGCTAGGAGAATTGGTGTTTAGAGTAATAAAAAATCAGTTTTATTTTTGTTTCAGTTGGGTTAGTTTTATGCCCAAGCATAGTTTCATCTGGAGTGTTCAATGCGGATTTTGGTTCAGTTTTGGATTTTTCAAGTTTTCGATTTTTTGGATTATAAATACTATAAATAATATCCAAAATAAAACCTAAGGATGGTTTGGTTCAGATTCTGGTTTTAGTCAAATACATCTATAGTTTTCAAAGAAATTTTGGTTTTAAATTGAATTTTTCTTTTTCGTTCGGTTTCAGTTTTTCGGATACAAAAGAAAGAATCTATTAAACCCAGATTAAAATATGGTCGGTTTTTAGATCAATCACTTTGGTTCGGTTTGATTAGATCGGTTAATCCAGATCGAACACCCCTAGACCCTAGTTTCCTCACAAACACCTTAATCAATTTAAATTTAAATGTTTTAAAGGTTCACCATTTTTGCTGCCATTTTGTTTTATTTTATTCATCCGAAATTGCCAGCAATAATAACCTTGGTGAAACACTGCACAAAGCTGCAGCAAAATGTTGCTCTCAAGACAAAAGAAGACATTCCGGTGGAACAAAAACCTCAGGAGAGTTATTAAAGAAAAAACAAAAGAAGACAGAAAGAGAGATCTCAAACTCAATTCTCATGTCAATCTCATTTGCAGTTTCATGTAGACACGACCTTCTTCACCACTTTAGTAACCTCTTCAGGAGCCTTCTCTGCCGGAATGTTCACCAGATTTCCCTTCTTCGCATAGTAGTCAATTACCTGCAACAACAACAAGAATCAATTTCCCCCTCCAATCAAATCTCCAATACTCCTCAAAGTTCAAATAAATTCAAAGGAAACAATACCGGTTGCGTCTGCTTGTGGAATGCATCCAGCCTTGACCTAAGAACATCCGCATTGTCATCTTTACGTTGAATCAGTGGCTCTCCAGTCACCTAACAACAATGAAGTTGAATACAGAGTTCAATGATGTTGCAGATCCGCTGATTAGCGGTTTGATGAAAACATAATGGAGATGTTTCCTTACATCATCGACTCCGGGAACTTTAGGAGGTGCGAATTTAGTATGATAGCTCCTTCCACTTGAAGGGTGAATCCACCTCCCAGTAATTCTTTCTTCAAGAACAGAATCATCGATCGCAAAGTTAAGAACTTTGTCTATCTGAGCTCCCCTTCTATTAAGCATCTCATCAAGCTACACGAGCAAAGTCAGAATATTCACAAGAACTGATATGCTAACACGAGCAAAGAAGAGAATCAGATACCTTCTGTGCTTGAGTCACGGTCCTAGGGAACCCATCAAGAATGAAACCTTTCTGACATTTCGGTCTGTTCATTGCTTCATCCATGATACCAACAACCAAGTCATCAGAAACAAGCTCTCCCTGGCAAGAAAACAAGATATGATTCAATCAGAACTAACACCGAAACACGAAAGCTTAATTGTAACAAATGGAAATGTGTGTTTTTCTTTGTTCACCTTGTCCATTGCCTCCTTTGCTTTTACACCAAGAGGGGACTTAGCAGCAACAGCCGCTCTAAGCATGTCGCCGGTAGACAAATGGCACAAGCAAAACTCATCCTTTATGACCGGAGATTGCGTACCTTTCCCTGAACCAGGTGGACCTAACAATCCAACCATATCCCTCTCCGGTTAGTTACCTCATAGAAGCTACAACATCACAAGATCGAAAAATCAAACCTTTCTATTGAATTATACAGACATGAAACAACTACTCCATGTTCTTCTTCAACCAATTTTGCAACCATGAAGGTCACTTTTCAAGAATTTGTATTAAAACTCATCAATCTCTTCATATGATCACTAGATGAGCATAAATTAGTGATAGTGGCAATGCAATTTTCACATAGTAACCGAATCTTCACTATACAATTTCTTGTTTCCCCAACATCAAAAGATCCTCAGAGATCTAAACCGAAATTTGAGTACCAAAGTTTGAAAATTCAGAGGTAAACAAAGAGATCGAACAAGAGAAAATGAAAAGAGAGAGGAGATTATTTTCGGTGGCAAATTGAATTACCAATGAAGACGAGACGTTTGTCAGGTTTAGAGGCACATTTCATGCGGCGAAGGAGCTCAGACATGAGATCGACGGTCTGAATGTCTTCCATATCAACAGAAGCTGAACTGCTTTTCGCCATGTTCGTCGTCTCGAAGGTGTTGCAGAGTTTTAGATTTGGTCTGGTGAGAGTCTTTTATTGATAGATTCGATGCTTCCAAAGCCCACAAAGCTGCGTTTGTCTCACCTTCTTCTTTTTACACCTCTTTTTACGATATTACCCTTTATTGTGCTAAGTAATTACAAAACCTGCCCCTCGAACAACCCTGGGGTTGGTGAGTCACACACCCAATACCCAACTATGAAAACGAGTCTTCTTATTACATCTCTATCAGACGCGCATTTTCATCATTTACATAAAAAGGGGTTGGCCAAAAATCCATAACCAAAAAACCCAACCATACCAAACCGAAATAGACCGAAATAGTTACATCGAAAACAAAAAGTTGTAAAACCAAAATAAAACAGTTTGGTTTCACTGGTTTAAAATCTAAAAACCAAAATAAACATGTTTTTTGTGTAAACAAACAAACTCGAACCGAATACACCAAAATTTAATAAATCTAATATTTTTAGTTATACATATATAATCATATTAAATAATTATGATATTAAATAAATCACTATTTTTTCTACTTTTCAGTTTTTCCTAAGTCAAAAAACTGAATCGAAACCAAATCGAATAAAACCAAAATTACATCAAACCGAACCAAAACTATAACGAACTACAGATGGTTCCCTATGGTTTTACGTTCTATCAATTCCAAAAACCGAAAAATGAAAAAAATCAAGCCGCCCGCCCTAGAATTACATAAATGATAATTAGGTAATTCTCAAAAATACAACAATTTTAAGTTTTTTTTTTTCTTAAAATATCACCATTAGATTTTTGTTTCCAAAAATAACACAAAATTTTAACTAAACCCTAGACTCTCAAACTAAACCTTTAACCCTAAAATTAGGTTTGTGAGTACTTGGAGTTCTGTTGGGACCAAGTCTCCCACAAGTTCGTTCATCATATCTAAATCTCCATCAATTAAATGTAGAATTTGATGGCCGTCTCCCATCATCTGAAGACGCACTATGATGATTGGAGGCCTCTTGGGAAATTGAAAATCTGAGAAAGCAATTGGATAAGAGTTTGACAATAGAAAACAATGAGTAAGAATCCATCCCTTAGTTATTGATGGTACATGGTATGATATTTGTACAATTTGTCGGAGGGCAAAGGTCGAACCCAGAGGTTCGGGCTGCTGAAAAATTGCCGCACTCCCCCATAGCAAACAACTTAGCATAGTATAGAGATATAAAAAAACAGCATACCTGGTTGAAACTGTTGATGAGAATCCTGATGATGTCCATACTAATCCTCCTCATAGTCCATATGAGGTCCTTGAGTTCTTCTTGCTTCAGAAAAATGTCCTCCCGAAACTCGAGATCAGTCAAAATGTTTGCTACCTCCAAAATTAAGTTGTTGAGTGCTCGGTTGCCATATATAGAATACCAAATCACCTACAAGTGTATCCATAAGTTTTAAATCATTGGCTATCAAGCTAAGCACTTCACGAGAGGTTGAGATGATGTGAGGATGTTCGGGAAGCTCGGGAAGCCGGACGAAAACAACAGAATCCATGAGTGGCACCAAAACAGAATTTTGAAGAATCCAACGCTTTGTTTGAGAACGTAGCTGACGGAAGCAACCGCAGATGCGTCAAAGAGCTTCAAGTGATGATTGGCACCTTAGCTGAAAAATATTATATAATATTTAATAGTTAGCAAATACAGACTCGACTCAGATTCAAAATTATTAGAAATACACAAAGAAAAAGAAAATACCAACTCGCTTCTCTCTGCAACGGTCTAACGGGACGTGACCCGCGGTTTGTAACCCAAATTGACAAATTTACAGATATTCAAAAATAAACCTTAAACACTAAATCCTTAAAACTAAACCCAAAATATACTAAATCCAAACCCAATTAAAAATTTTCTAAAACCTTAAAAATTGTTTTTGATTTTATAGTACTTTTAAAAATAATAGTGGTATTTTTGGAGAAAAAACAAATTAATGATACTATTTTTGAAATAAAACATAAAATTATTGTATTTTAGAAAGAAAAAAAAAAACAGAAGTGGATATGTGTATTTTGTCATGCCTTGATTTTGATCATACGAGTGAAGAAACGAAATAGAAGTGATGTCACACAAATAATTGAAATCTTAACGAGAAAGTAGATGTGAGAAGATCTAAAACCACGAGAGTACAGATGCCACGTCAGCGTCATTGGGATTTTTTGGTCGACCGTACACATCACTCTTTGAGTCAACCTTCCTTTTTCTCTCTACCAAACCCAAATCTCAGATTCTCCGGCGAAGCAATAATATTCTCTGTTCCACTGTGTAATGTCAGGTAAAACGCCGATCTCAGATTCAATATCCGGGTAAGAGCGTCTGAGTTAACCGGATTTTTTTTCTGGTTATCGATTAGGATCTTGTGGTGGTGATTGTAAAAGCTTGTGGCTTGCATCGAATCCGAGCAAGAGATGGGGAGAGCTTTTCTTCCTCTTGTACACTCCTTTCTGGCTCACTCTCTGCTTGGGGATCGTTGTTCCTTACAAGCTTTACGAGGTACCCATCTTTATGAAATCTCCAAATCCCATCATGAGATTATCAAAAAAGCTTACTATCTGCTAAACCCAGATCAAGAAATGGTATTCTCATTTGTTGACCATGATGGTTAGGCTTGAAAGGTGGTTTATTTCGCAAGTGTTAGCGCTTAGAAAGTGATGAGAAAGTCCCTCTAGAAAACCCGTTTGAGTGTTTTTAGAGATCTGATTATTGTATTGGAATGCAGTCAAATTTCTCTTATTTGTAATCTAATCATGAAGTGCTAACAAGTGCAGACATTCACGGAGTTGGAGTATCTGCTTCTCGCCTTGGTTTCAGCTGTTCCCGCTTTCGTGATACCAATGTTACTTATTGGAAAGGTTCTACTTAACAGTTGTTACACCCTTTTCTTCATTCTCTGTTTTAGCTTTTCTCTTTATCGGTAATCGCCACTATTTTAGTGTTTCTTATCTTTAGATTCCCATTTTACCTTGGATTAGTAGTTGCTACTTTAATATCCAAGCAGAGTATTGTACTTACTTCTATAAAACGCATGTAAACCTTTTTCAATTTGAAGATCTTATACGTTATTTGACAGTATAGAAGTTGTATGTATCGACTCTGTTACTTGTTGATAGGGATGTTAAAATAGGTAACATAGATCTTATATGTTATTTGTCAGGTAAACCTGTTTCATTTATAGATCTTATATGTTATTTGGCAGTATATAAGTTGTGTTGACTCTGTTACTTGTTGAGAACTTTGCTTTCACTTGTGGTGCTTTACTTGTTTGTCTAAGGCCATTATTATCTACTTGTTTCCAATCGAAAGCAAATCTCTATCGTCTTCTTTAACATATAAATGGACTCAAAATATACATGTGTTTTTCAGGCCGACAGAAGTTTATGCTGGAAGGACCGCTATTGGGTTAAGGCAAGCTTTTTCCTTCTCTGTCCACAAAAATTTGCTTCCCAGTTTGTTATAACTATTTGTAGAACTTGCTTTACTGGATCACATCTAGAGAAAATTCTCTCTAAGAGCTCTATGGATTTAAGTTTAGTTTGATACAATGCTTTCAATTTTAATTTCCTTGAGGATAGTGATGAGAGTTCTCACTCTTTTCCATATTGATTGGAACTTATTTCTACCACAGGCAAATCTCTGGATAATTATTTTCAGCTATGTGGGAAACTACTTTTGGACTCACTATTTCTTTAAAGTTCTTGGAGCTTCCTATACTTTTCCTTCGTGGAAAATGAATAACGTAAGCCAAACAAATTTACAAAAAATAACCGAGGCTGTGTTGTGTTCCATTGATTATTTTTCGTGTTTCCATGAGCTCATGGCAGGTTTTTGTGTTGAACAGGTGCCTCACACAACATTTTTCTTAACACATGTTTGCTTCCTCTTTTACCACGTTGCATCAAACATTACTCTTCGAAGGCTACGATATTCAATTGCTGATTTACCAGATTCTCTGAAATGGTGTTTTGAGGCTTCGTGGATACTGGCGCTTTCTTATTTCATTGCATACTTGGAGACTGTTGCTATTGCTAATGTATGTTGTGATGTTCATTTCTTCGATACTTTTTTTTTCCCATAGCTTATTGATAATTTGCTCGTGTAGATCTGCTTAAAGGCTATGTTTAGCTACTTAATCATTCATACATTTTTCCTTTTTTGTTTTAAACATGTGCAGTTTCCTTACTATGAGTTCGTGGACCGAAGTGCCATGTACAAAGTTGGATGTTTGTTCTATGCCATTTACTTCTTTGTGAGCTTTCCAATGTTCTTCAGGTAAAGAAACGACTCAAAACATATATATTTTGAGCTTTTTGATCTTTATCTGAATCCTTTTTTCATCTTCCTTACTTACATGTGTTTCGGTTTCATTTAGAGAATACTTGAAACTCCTTTTCAAATGTGTTGTATTCATTGGTGATGGTGGTATTGCAGGATGGATGAGAAATCAAGTGATGATTGGGATTTATCTCGTGTGGCTGTTGATGCTTTAGGTGCTGCTATGTTGGTAACAATCATTCTTGATCTATGGCGTCTCTTCTTGGGACCTATAGTTCCCTTACCGGAGAGACAACAGTGCCTTCAGTCTGGACTACCATGGTTCTAATGTTGAAAGCTCGCTGCTTCGACTAATTCAGGGAAGAACATTGGACTGAAAGAGAAAACCTGCACAAAGAGTTCCCTTGAGCACTTTACGGTATTGGGAAGTAGTTGACGATGCGATTTTGAGGCATGTTTCTGAGGTTGTTCTTCTTCTTCTCCCAGATGACTGCTGCTTCGATGTATTTCTTTCAGTTTAATTCTCCTTTGATAGACTTTACTTCACAATGAAACCTTTGAAGTTATCATTTACAGAACAGAATTGAACATTTTTTGTTGTGAAATCAATGTATTGGTTCTTCAGCTTGGAATTTGAATGTATCAACACTTCATATTGACTGGTGAAATCTCAGCACATGAAGTAGCTGAGGGCTTTCTTACTTCTGCAACCTCGTTTCTCGTTGTGAAATTCGTTTGATTGTTGAAGTTCTCTCATGGTCACTGACTCATATGGGACGATGGTGCATACCTGAAACCACAATCAGAACAATAATCTCTTAACCTTTCTGTTTCTGGTTTCAATAGACATTTTCATTGCAAGATCAGCATCCAAGGACAATGCTGGTCGGATATCGCAACTTCACACTAAGAGCTGGAGGAGCTTTACCTTCAGCAAGAGAAGCATCAAGATCCTACACACACAGATGGCATACACAGAGTTAATGCAAAACAAATATCAAATCTTATATAAATTATAATGCTCAGGGAAAATCTTCTAATGGTTGAACCTTTAAAATGAGCATGATACCTTTATATAAGATTTTCCCTGAGCATTCTAATGGATATGAAGTAGCTAAGGGAGTCATCTTTTTTCCTAACTTGCGGTCTTATAAAGTTCAAGACGGGCTCTGATCAGATGAACAAATCTGAGAAGGTCATTGGTTTTATTCAATTCTTGAACCGTCTCTTTCGATGTCATTGATTGCGGATCGCAATAAAATACTTTTGATCGTATAAGACAAAGATTGTAAATAGTTCTTGTTACTAGAATCTTTGTAAACATTAAAATGTAGTTGATGCTTGCTTCAAGAAGATATATTCTCACGTGTGTAGATGTCATTTCCATTGTGAACCGTAAATGAAAAATCGCGTGTTAGGCCTTTTTGCATATTCAATGTTGGTAAACTTAACTCATGTAAGAGAAGTTAAAACGGCCAATAAAGAACTATGATTATACCAAGAGATGGCTTCATGGATATCTGCTTTGTCTTCGGTGACTTTACCAGCATTGTCCTTGGATGCTGATAAGGCTTTATCAGATGAAAGAATTAGAAATCTGTTAGCTTAATATATATTATAGAATATTTTTTGAAGCTAAATCTTCCATTAACTAAATTAATCATTTTATAATGGAACTCTTAATCAACTTATATTTTTTACTTTACCTAATTTTTTTTATTACACTTGGATGATTTAAGTGGAAATTGATGATATGTTAACTATGTGTTGGGATAAATTTCGATTATCAGGTATCAAATATGAGTTGGGTCTGATACTATATGAAACAAAAAAGAAACAGAGACTAGAACCCGTTAAACTCCTACAAATTTCCAAAGAAACATGGAGACGGCCATTTTGTATATCCATTTTGTTTTAGCTCTTAGGTTTTTGTGGCTTAATCCATTTTGTGACATTTCTTCAGATTTTGTCATTTTTCGGATTTTTTTTTAGAGCTTTGTCTCCGAAAGATGAGATATTGTCGGCTTTTGTATTTCATAACCGAATCCCACCTTTGTATTTTCTTCTTAGTTATCAATAAAATCCAGTTGGAAAAAAAAAAAAAAAAACAGACACTATTGTATATAAGAACATCTACAATAGTATATCTATGAATATCTTGACAAAGTCTGAATTGCTCTGTTATTCTTCTTGATCATGAATCGATGATTACATTCTTATATAGAGAATGAGCTATCTAGAAAAAGGAAAGGATAAATATAAACGAATATCTCCAAATCTCTAATCCTTATCATAATAGAAAATATCCTTTCTAATGAACCGCCTAATACTCCCCCTCAAGATGGAGAGTGGAGATCACGAACTCCCATCTTGCGAAGTAGATATTGAAACTGTTGCCGACCAAGCGCTTTGGTAAGGAAATCGGCCACCTGTTCTGTAGTCCGCACGTGATGTGTTGCGATCGTCCCGTCGAGAATGGCATCTCGAACAAAATGACAGTCAGACTCGATATGTTTGGTGCGTTCGTGAAAGACTGGGTTCGCAGCAATGTGAAGAGCAGCTTGATTATCACAGTAAAGTGGAACATGAGTAGAGTGTGAAACGCCAAACGTGAGCAAAAGCTCCTTGAGCCACTTGATTTCAGAAAGAGCCATAGCCATTGATCTATATTCAGCTTCGGCGGATGAACGAGACACAGTATGTTGCTTCTTTGTCTTCCAAGACACAGGTGAACCTCCAAGAGAGACAAGATAGCCAGTTAATGAGCGGCGCGTGAGAGGACATGCTGCCCAGTCAGCATCACAATAGGCAACAAGAGACAAATCAGGGTCCGAGCTAAAGAAAATGCCTTGCCCGGGGCTACTTTTCAAATAACGAACCACGCGTGTGGCTGCTTCCCAATGTTTCTGACGTGGTTTGGACAAAAGTTGTGCCAAGAGGTGAACCGCATAGCTTAGCTCAGGTCGTGTGAACAGCAGATAAACAAGAAGCCCCACTAACCGTCGATATTGAGCTGGATCATCATGAAATGCACCCTCATCTTTTCCGAGAGTGTGATTTTGTTCAATCGGAGTATCAATAGGTTTGGAACCAGAAAGTCCACACTCGGAGATGATATCTAAGGCGTATTTCCGTTGAGATAGATAGATACCTTCATTAGCCCGAGATACTTCAATGCCGAGGAAATATTTGAGAACGCCAAGATCTTTCATATGAAAGCACTTGCTCATGTAGGTTTTGAACTTAGACGTAAGGGCTGGATCATTGCTGCTGATTATCAAGTCGTCTACGTATACTAGGACATGAAGACGAGAAGAGCCACGAGTGTAGGTAAACAAGGAGTAGTCCTTGTAGTTCTGCACGAAACCAAAAGTGATGAGTGATGTGGAGAGTTTGGAGAACCAGCACCGTGGAGCTTGTCGCAATCCGTATAGAGATTTCCGTAGTTTACAAACTTTTGTTTTATCCGCGGTTGAGAAGCTAGGAGGTTGCTTCATGTACACTTCCTCCTCAAGATCACCATGAAGGAATGCGTTGTGCACATCCATTTGAAATAACTCCCAATTCTTTGTTGCAGCAACCTTAAGGAGAAACCGAACAGTGTTCATTTTGGCGACCGGGGCAAAAGTTTCGTTATAGTCTTCCCCTTCTTGTTGATGATTTCCAAAGATGACAAGACGAGCTTTGTGTCGCTCCAGTGATCCATCCGAGTGAAACTTCAGTGTAAATATCCATTGGCATCCAAGAGCATGTTTGTTTTCAGGTAGAGTAGTGATATCCCATGTGTGTTGTTTTTCAAGGGCATCAATCTCAGCTTGCATTGCTTGTCTCCATTCAAGATATTGCATTGCTTCTTGAAAGCTTTTGGGTTTATCACATGCCGTGATGAGGCCGAGAAAGGCTTGCTGAGATTCTGAAAAACGGTGATAAGCAACAAAAGCAGTTAGTGGATAAGTACACTTACTTGAGAGGGTTTGATTGGTGAGAGCGACAATGGGTTTATCACTAGCTTGAACTGTGTTTGTGACATAGTCTTTCAACAATACGGATGGCTTACAGACCCGTTTCCCACGACCAAGTTCGATAGGTGCTGAAGTTGAAGCATCTCGTGTTGCATTTGAAGGAGACGTTTCAACAACTTCTCCCCCTCTCGTTGTGTTATTCTCAGGTTGCGAGTTAGGTAAGTGATTTGGAGCAGATAAGCTGTCGGTTGATGGGACATGTCCAACAACGTCTCCCCCTGTCGAAGTAGAAGGAACGACTAGTTCGGTGGTAGAGTGATCCTCAAGAAAACTCGGATGTGAGTGGTTGTGAGAGAGATTGTTGGCATGTTCGTCCGTAGAAGATGCAACGGACTGAAACGGGAACACATCTTCATGAAAAATAACATCCCGAGAGACAAAAGTGGTTTCTTTCTCAAAGTCATACACAATCCAACCTTTCTTCCCAAACGGATACCCGAGAAACATACATCGAACACCCCGGTCTTCAAATTTATCGTTTGACCTCCGAACTTTATGAGCATAACAAAGACAACCGAATGTGCGCAAATCTTCATATGCTGGAGGATGCTTGAACAAGAGCTCGAAAGGTGTTTTGCCATTAAGAAGAACAGACGGTGTGAGATTAATAAGATGTGTGGCCGTGAGAATGCTTTCTCCCCAAAATTGTGTAGGGAGCTTAGCATCTAGCAACAGAGTACGTGCGACATTGAGTATATGTCGATGTTTCCTCTCTACCCTTCCATTTTGTTGTGGTGTTGCTACACATGAAGTTTGGTGAATAATCCCTTGAGAGTCAAAGAATTTACGAAGGCACATAAACTCTGTCCCGTTGTCGGATCGGACTGTCCTTACTTGTTTATTGAATTGTCGTTGAACAAATGCGAGAAAATTCTTTAACACATCCGCTACTTCTGATTTTTCGAGGAGCAAGTGTGTCCACACTGCTCTTGAGTAGTCATCGACAATAGTGAGAAAATAGGAAGCTCCACTAGATGAACGTTCACGGTATGGACCCCATACATCACAATGTATCAAAGAAAACAAATCATCCGCTTTATTAGAACTATCTTGGAATGAAACACGAGTTTGTTTCGCACGAATGCAAGTATCACAAAGCTCCTCCAAATCACTAATACTATTAGAAAAACCACCTAAATCCGAAAGGAAAGATAAAACTCTTGATGATGGATGACCCAAACGCCGATGCCACAAGGCTCTAACATCACTTTTGCCAACGCGATTTGCTTGAGGAAGAACCGTGCCAGTAAAGTGATAAACCCCATTGTTTTGCTCACCCGCACCAATCAAAGTCCTCGAAGCTAGGTCCTGTATCACACAAAATTGCTTTGTAAATATCACACAACTCGCAATATCATCCAATAACTTAGAAACAGATATCAAAGTTATTGATAATTCAGGGGCATAAAACACTCGATGGAGAATCAATTTTCCTCCAAGATTTAGCGTTCCATGACGTGTAGCCCATGTGACACCATCGTTAGGCAGAGAGATCGCACATGGTTCAATTGTTTGGACATTCGTCAATAAATTAATGTCTCCGGTCATATGGTGAGATGCACCGGAGTCAATAATTAAATCGAAACGACTACTAGTACCAAAGAGAACGAGTCTTTCGATCTTACCAGAGAGTTTCTCTGTTGGGTTTTGCTTCTTACTATTTACGAAATTCGCAATGGAGTTCCACTGATGTTGAGTGAGATTCGGGATACCAGTGTCACTAGTTGATCCCGTTGAAGCTTCTGTGGTGGCATGAGTTGTTGGTGTGCTCAAGAGACCAATTTGATTTGCGGAGAAACCACCACCACGTCCGCCTTTGTTTCTTCCTCTAGTTGATCCTCTTCCTCGACTAGAATTTCCCCGACCCGGAGCTGGTTGTTCTCCCCACCAGTCCGGATACCCAACGATTTTAAAATATTGATGTTTCTCGTGTCCTGTTCTACCACAATGCGTACACGACACAGAATGGTTTGGTTTGTTGAGTGCCGCCGCTGTGACCGAGAAACCAACGGCACCTCCTTTTTCTTCTGAGCTTTGTGTTACACTGAGGTGTCGTTCTTCTTGCGTAATTTGAGAGTAGACACTCTCTAGAGTAAGATCACCGAGGCGGCTAAGGAGATTCGATCTAACTGTGCCGAATCTACTTTTTTCCAAACCCATGAGAAACTGGTGAATCAATATTTTCTCTTGAGTTTTACGATATTTCATCATAGATGAACATCGATCCATGCCACAACAACATGTGAAAGCGGCTTCAAAGTCAATCAAGTCATCCCAAAATACTTTCAGCTTGCCAAAATACTGTTCAACTGATTTACCATCTTGCTTGCACGCTGCTAGATCTGCTCGTAATTGATGTACCCGAGTATCATCACCTGTTGAAAAACGTCCTTTCAAAGCAGCCCACATCACAGATGCATCAGAGACAAGAGAGATAGATGATCGGAGATGAGGCTCAACGCTGCTATAGATCCACCCTATGATCATGGAGTTCACCATATCCCAGCGTTCTGCTTCATCCTCGTCCGTCGTTGGTCGTTTAAGGGTTCCATTAATGAAACAAAGTTTTCTTTTGGTGCGTAGCGTATTGGTCATTAGCTTCGCCCATCGTTCGTAGTTAGAACCGTTTAGTAAAAACGGAGTTTGAACTTGCCCCGTGTGGTCGGAGGCATGAAGATAATAGGGAGATATCAAACTGCCATCGTTTGATGTTTTGCTTGTGACAGAAGTCACATCTTTGGCGGTCTCGCTCATAGTGTTGAAGATGAGCGGCGTTTAGGTTTTGTTTTGTTTTTCTTTTTTTCTTTTTTTTTTTTTTTNTTTTTTTTTTTTTTTTTTTTTTTTTTTTTTTTTTTTTTTTTTTTTTTTTTAGGGTTTTTGTTTTCAGAGCAATTTGCACAGGCCAAAAGGAGGCTCTAATACCATGACAAAGTCTGAATTGCTCTGTTATTCTTCTTGATCATGAATCGATGATTACATTCTTATATAGAGAATGAGCTATCTAGAAAAAGGAAAAGATAAATATAAACGAATATCTCCAAATTTCTAATCCTTATCATAATAGAAAATATCCTTTCTAATGAACCGCCTAATATATCTCAAATAACAATAAAATAAAAATAATAATAAAAGTATTATATGGGTATTTTAAAATGTGAAGAAACTCACACAAACGTTTTAAAAAGATTTGAAAAAAATTTGGATGGATTTCTCCCACTATTTGAAAAATCTACAATATTTTATTAATATTTTTAGTTTATTATTTTTTAAAATACTATTTGAAAAATTATGGACGAAGATTTTTAGACTAAAACTGCAAATTTTAAACCGCTCAAATCCCTCTTTTTGTAGGTCTCTTACTCTTCCTTAGTTATGTTATATGATATGAACCATCAACTTTTAGAGCTCATTTTTTTCATTCTTAGTAAGAAATGAATTATGTGGATGTATCAAATGCTTTCTTATGGAAAAGGAAACATTTCAAATGCCAAATATGACATTAAAGAATGTGTTAGAAAACGCCAAGATACCCTTTTTCGGTGAGAGAGACGATTGCGACATCTCTGACCAAATTTTTAGGTCAAAGGTCCTATTTATCACAGTTTTCCTTACATCTTGGAGAGGACAAAAGTTCGACAAAAGTAGCAAAGTTTCTTCAATGGTTCTTTGGGGATTTTATAAAGATTTTTCAAGACCCACCTTGTCCTACATAGCCTTTCACTATTACAAGACAGAGAACAAGAGGATTCAACCCTAATCCTGATGATGATTTTATCTGAACCTTAACATCAACAGTACTTAACGCTATTTACTTTAACCTTCTTAATTTGATATCTAAGGGTCATCTATATTGGCTTCGATCCTCGCATTGTGTCGACGGTTTTATCGTTATGATGACGATGAACACAACAATCAAGCATCTAGAGGAAACCAACGAGACTTAACCTATTCACACAACACTCGAGAGTCTAAAAGGGTATTTGCCTATTGTCACACGCTGAATCAACTTGGTTTATTTATATACAAATACATAAATGTCTCTTCCATGTTAAACTTCCCACACACACAATAGCGATTATTATATGCAACAAACACTTCACCTCCACCTTTACTATCAAATCCAAAGTACAGACACTCAAGTATTACAACCAGATAGTAATATTCTCAATCAACTAATCTAACAACAGTTTTGCTCAACTTCCTCTCTATAAATCCCAAAATCAACAACAGAGCAAAGACCATTTGATTTCAAGAGCATAGACATTATATAAAACCCATGGTTTCATAACATGATAAGTATTAAGACATGTACATAAGAATTTCGACACAGTATATATAAAAAGGGTATAAGTTCGACTTTCACATATATAACTTAAACCCTGAGTCCTGACTTATAAATTACCTGGCCACTGTCATATTTCCAAACAGACAAGAGATTGTCTTTCCAGCAAGAGACAGAGACGTCTCCAATGGCCTCCCTCTTAAGAACTTTTCCTTCTCGGGTGAATAACCAATTGTGTTCCTTCGAATAGGTCTGGTAAGTAACTCTCCAGGTCATCTGGTGAGTACTTTATGTACTTTCCAGCATGCCTACCACCTTCTAGTTGACCCTTATTCCTTCCAAAGAAAGCCCGGTAAGCCGGAATCACTTTCTCTGATATAGATATTCTCAGTTCTTCACGAAGTTGAGGATCCGGGACCTTCCAAGCTGTTTGAAGCCTGTATAACTCTTCAAAACTAGCATTAAACCCTCTAAATCTCTCCTTTAAAGCCATCTTTGAGGCACTACTTGAGTTGTTGCTTCTTTGTCCATAACTCGGACTACCACTTGAGCCTCCGGCCATACTTTCATCCCTCAACGCGGATAGCACCCTGCTCCAGGAAGCCCTGAGGTAACCAGTAGCATACTGACGTATCTGCCCTCTTCGTTTTCTTACCCAATCATCACCTAAGAGTTTACCCAGCTCAGAATCCTTCACCTTCTGAACTACGTAGTAAATGTTGTTCATCAAGAACACATATTGCAATCCACCATCTTCGTACAACTTTGATTTCTCTTCAAGATTTGATTCTAGGGACGTAATCAGCCTCAGCATTCGTTTAGCAAGAGGAGACATCTCCTCTGTACAATCATCCCTAGATAAGCCATCTAATTCATCATTCTCCAGAAGCGAATCCAGGGTAGCCGCATAATCCACAATCAGTTTCATGTAATTCATCACATAACGTATCATCGGATGAACCTCACCGTTTGTCGTCGGTCTCTTTGAGGTCTCGTTCCGCACATTATTCTCAAACTCAACAAAAGTCCCCCTCGCAGCATCACCTAGTGCTTCCAACACCCCCTTGGCCTCGTTACACACAAAATCGTCAGTGACCATCACCTCAAGGTTCTGCAACACATTAGCCAATGCATCATACATATCCAGAATCCTAAACAGCTTCTCTGATGATCTTCTACCTATCGCCACAGCCTCTCCAAAATTCAACAACTGCATCACACAGCTTTTGGTTGTCTCGTTGAAACAGACTTCTCTGCTCGATTCTGAACCGCTGAAAATCTCATCGCATAGCTTCTTTTCACCAGCTAGAAGAACCCTAACAGTGATCTTCACAGCTTGAATCCACTTCTTCATCTTCTCATCCATAGATTTCCAATCAATCTTCTGCACTTCTTCTATACTCAGCTTCTCCACACCAAGAATCATCAAGCATTCGTCCAACGCATCACGCCTCACTGTGCTATACACCTGAACACACTCCTTCTCATAACCAGCTCGAATCATCCGCTCCGCAATCTCTTTCAAATCTTCAACTGCAGTCGGATTGATCAAATCAACCCAAAGATCACACCCTATGCTCCCTCCTCTCTCATGGAACAGCCTCCTCCTACTCCCACTTCCACTACCATCTCCAACAGCAACCAAACCAAAATTCTCAAAGTCCTCAACAACATCTCCATCTGCAAATGACAACGAAACACGACGCATCGAGCCATAGAGCCGCTCGGCGTCTAGAGGAACGGTGTTTCGGATCACTATACGCCGGAATTCGTCCTCAAGCTGAGACATAGCCATCTGCAAAGCACTATCAGCTCGGTCCACCATATCAGGCTTATTCTCCGACGAAAGATCCTCAAGGAGAGAGATAATCTCATCGACAGCTGAAAGAAACTCCGTAGCTTCCTCCGGAGATTCATCGAACGAGAGAGAAAAGGAGGAGGAACGGTGGTTACCAGAAGACGAAGACGAGTGGCGAGAGGAATCGTTGCCACCGTCCCAGCGATGGATAACCGTTTCTGCCGCCTCTAAACGAGCTAATAAAGCGTCGTTCTGGTCCGTCATTACCGTCTTGATATTCGACAAACGGTTATCGAAGCTGGAGAAGATAAGCAGCATATCGTCACGAACCTCTTTCGGTGTGTTGAGACTCTTCACGATCTGTTGCGCCGTCGCGAGAACACGGTCTTCAGCTCCACCACCACCTCCGGCTCCTGCTCCGGCGTTGATACTCGCCGCCGTGGTTGTTGTCGCGGCCATCTACCAAAAAGGCTTTTTCCACACGCTTGGTAGAGAGAAATGGATAAGCGAAGGAAGAAATTGGAGAGGGAGGTGAAATCAAAATGATGAGGACATGATCGGTCCGGCGAGATTTAGGGTTATGAACAGATCAAAATTTGGGGGAAATTGGAGAATGGAGAGTATTCTTGCTTAGGGTTTGACTGGAACAAGACAGCGAAATGGAAGACAAAGGGGATATTTTGGTCTTTTTTCAGAAAATAGTGTTCAACGTTTTTCGTTGACCCAATCATAATAACGTTTTGTAAACCGGCTATTTTCGGTTTAATAATGTTCTAAAGATTGTTTTGCTCAGTTTTTTCGGCTATTTTCAGAGTTCATTGAATTTCTTAATTTCATATAATCTTACATAGAGACACATTTAATTTATATACAGTTTTACAAACAAATCGGTAATTCATAATTCAGTCAATACAAATGTGACATATAATGTGTCATCATTGAGATGATCAAATCGAACGAGACACATACATTTGGTTTGATTTAAAATGTTTATTCATATCATGTTCCTGATTTAAATTCAGTTTAATTCAACTTACAAACTCTGAAACTCTAGTTAAAAATTAAAAGAAAAATGAACTCTCTAGTTCTGTAAAACGAACCGGACCAATGTGATTGTTATAAGTTTGAACAGATCTTCCGCCTAACCACCGTATCCAATGGTTAATGTTTTTAGTGGATTGTCTGTCGAAATTATACTATTGTTGCTAAACGACAAATATATGTATGTGTTCAGTGTTCACACTTCACACCACCAAGTCACCAACATATTTCAATACACACATACACATTGATTATTTTTTATTGATTTTACTTTTGATGGATATTATGTTCTTATTAGATGCACTCAATTTGCAAACTTAACATGATGATTGTTTAAACAAATTAGTGTTAATAGTCTCCATAACTCTTTATAAAAATATTTTAAAAGAAAAAGAGAAAGTTGTAAACGTTATATATATATAGGCCCGGTTTATGGGCTGTGCCACCAGTGCAAATGCACAGGGCCCAATTTAATTTTTTACATTTTTTTTAGTTTTAAAGTCCGAATTTTGTTAGAAGTATGTAAATTAGGGCCAAAAATTTTGAAATTATGTGTATAAAACAAAGATTTATATAAAAAAAAAAAATTTAGCACCAGGTCCAAACATTTGTTGAGCCGGACCTGTATATATATATGCCTATTCTAATATTTTAAAGTTTTTACAAAACACAATATATGAGAGATTATTTCAACAAAAATTGTATTTAATCCTTCAACTATATTTTCAATCTCATTAAAGTGATTCAATATGTAACTCTTTGATTGTTACAAAAGCCCATATGGATTTATTGATCATATGTTCATTGATCATTTAAAATTCATTTGGATTTTCCAGTGTTATTTGGATTTTTCTTGAGGAAAGTTACAAAACCCTGTTTATTGATCCCAAGTAAAAGTTATGTAATGCTCTATTAAGGTTGTCAAAATCCTATTACACAGTAACAATACATTGTTACTAAAACATACCTTTTTTTTACAATTATGTTCATGGTTGATTCTGCAACTAAATTAATAATGAAACAAAACTCAAAAGTAATTCAAATAGCAATTAGAAGACTTTTACCAATCCTAGAAAAATATTATATACGGGAAGAACACAAAACGGTTCAAAACAATTGAAAGAACAAAACTACTGATTTTTTTTTTTTGTTCAAAAAACAAAAAAAAACAAAACTACTGATTAAATTGACAAAAACCATCATTAGTTCAATAGTTCATCATCTTCATCTTCATCTTCCTCAAAGCGTAAAAAACGGATGGTTCGCGAGTGATTGGCTAGACCACCTCCTGCGTATGTCTCTCTCCACCTCCTGCGTACGTCTCTCTCCAACCATCTACTCAAAAAATCTCGTGCCTCTTCAGACAACCAAACAGGTATCTGAGGAGTGAAATCGCTATGACCCAATCATCAAAATCAAGATCATCACCATATTCTCCCCAAGCTACTTCTCCGGTTAACATCTCCAAAACCGTACATCCAAAAGCCCACACATCCGCTCCAAAGCCCACCATCCTATGGCTCATAAGCCTTGTGCCTCGTCGTCGTCGTGCCTCTCTGATGACTGTATCTGTTATCGTACTCGATTGAACCCTTTCTCCATTGCTAATCCAAAATCACCAATCTTGGTCAAATACCCGTTAGGCCTTAACCGGTGATCGGCAGGGCGAACCGAACCAAACCAATTTTAAAAAGTTTACTTGTATATTTAACATTTTTTAGGTTATTCTTTTAAAAATGATTTTCAAAGAAGTATGTTTTAAAAACACATATTGATTGTGAATTATTATCAATGATGTTATTAAAAAAAAATACACTTAATTAAAATTATCATATGTTTATAAATAAATTTATTTTTAAAAAAGAGACTCAACTGATGCTAAATGAAAAAAAAATCTTCTCATTCAACAAAATAAAAATGTTGAAAAAAAAAACAAAATAAAAAAAGAAATCCATCTCAATTAAATAATTACAGACGAAGGTAAGAACAAAATTTTAAAAATTGGAACGTTAAAATATGACCGTTAGGTACAAGAGCACATGAGCTTTATCAATTACTCCTTTATAACATCACGGATTCTTCACATTTCTTTGAATTTTTCAACTTTCAAATTTTCTTCTACGAGAGAGAGAGATCTAGAGAGAGAGAGAGAGAGAGAGAAAAAAACGATCGTTGTGGTGGAGATGCGTTCGGCTCTGCCTCTACCTCCGAAGCTTTTGTTGTCTCTTATAACATCCTCTCCTCGTTCTGAACCGGTCTTTCTCTGTTCCGATCTTAAATTCCGACCTCATCGCTCCTCTTCCTCTACTTTGTGTTCTTCCCTGTTTCAACGATGACCTGAATCCCTCCTCCTATCCGTGGTATTTTCTGATTCTGTTACAGATTTTGAATCAAAACTTTTTGACTCGATTGGTTTTGTTAATTTGTTGGAGACAGATTAGTATACGTTGGAATATAAAGTTCCAATTTTGTGGCGAATTCATTTGATTATTTTCTGAAAATTAAAAAATCCATGAGCCCTTTTGCTTTTGCTAAAGATTGTAATCTTACCATGTAGATGTTTCTTGATGATTGCTTAAACTTAGGAATGATTTATCAAAAGCCGACACTTATATATCAACGAATCATGTAAATTGAAGATATGTTTTGTCTTTGTTGCATCTAAGCATTTGCATTTGGTTTTTTGACTCCCAAAGCCATCTGTTTTCTATGTGTGTATTATACTTTGAACACACAAGAGATCAAGACAACATTGATCATATTTGGATAAACGAGAAAATTGCAATTGAGTCTCCTTTTGGTATGTCTGCAACAGGTACAAGAAGCCTCACAACAACCATTAACAGTTACTAGAATAGCCAAACAGGTTAGTCACGCACCACTCGCTTAAATGTTAAATTGTAGAATTATGTAGAATTTATTTCTTTCTGTTTTTATGTTGATTTGATTTAGACCGTTTAGTGGTGCTTGTATTGTATATAGATAGGTGTTTAGGTAGTGTATATGTTTTTATACGTATCTCTAGGGTGTACAACGTATAAAATGTGTGTATAGTATGTGTAGGATGTAGATGTACAAACTTAGACAGACATATATAGTAAGTAGCTTTGTAGCTTGTGGATGTATTAAACGAATGGAATGATTGTATAGATGTATTTATAGGGTATATGTATAAATGTATGTATGTGGATGTGTGTATAGATGAATGTGTAGGATATGGATGTGTATGGATGCTATATATATGTGTGACACCGAAAGTTAGCTAAAAGCCTAAAAGTCATACAAAACAAAATTAACCCAAAATCACAATCAAACCACATTTTAGATTCTCGGACTAATTAAAAAACGTAAGTGTTAAATTTGTATAGTTATGAAACCAAATCGGACGAGACCACCTTTTAAATTGTCGGACAAGTTTAAAAAACGGAAGTTTAAAATTGCAAATGAAATCAAAACCGGACGAGAGAGAGCGCGCGAGAGAGAGAGAACGATGTTATAATAAAGCTTTTACCTTTATTGATAATAATGCTAAAAGAATCAGAAAAATACATGATTGATCACACTATATTTTCCTCTGTTATACATTATATCTTTATCCAAGAGTAAAACAAGAACGATGAAGAGTTTGCCATTGTTGTGAATTCACCAATAACCTCCACAAGAACACTTTCCTTCTTTGAAATGATGGAACCTGCTCGCATCTCTCACCACAATCTCTCTCCCTGTGATCAAAGATATCATCTCAACCACCTTGTGACAGTCTTTGCATATCCTATGGTTCTGAGTTATCTGCAATGGATTCCATATCGGCGTATTCACCAATCCATAAGCTATCGCAAGCTTCTCACTGTGATATCTCACTACTTGCCCTTCTCCATCCTCATCCACGTCCGGTAGAACGTTCTTCTCCTCCGGCGAGAACCCATACTCGGAAACTTCTTCCATTAGTTCATCAACTTTTTGGTATATTCGCCTGTTTCATCATTTGGATTCCCACATTTTCAGGCAATGAGAGTGAGATTAAGACATGGCAAGATGAAAAAGAAAAGTTAGTTTACCTTTTCACAGTCTCATTGTAAGAATCACACTTGTCTCCTGAAAGAAAACTGTGAGTCTGATCTCCAACCTCGACCCAAGTACAAGCTGGCATCATTCTCAAACCTTTGCTCTCCAATGTATCCAAAACTCCTGCAGCTTCTGCAGTTTTCCCCATACTGTTGTACACGTTATACATCACAACGTAGTTTCCGAGCTTCTCTGGTTCCATTCCATAGAGTTTTTCAGCAACCACTCTTCCGAGCTCTAAGTTCCCATGCATCCTACAAGCATTCAAGAGTGCTGCCCACATATTAACCGTCGGTTTCAAAGGAGCTCTTCTGATGAAAGCAATGGCTTCATCTAATAAACCGTCTCTACCCAACAGCTCAATCATGCAGGCATAGTGCATTGCCCTTGGTTTGATCCCGTGAACCTCACTCATCGATAGAAAAATATCCCACCCTCGTTCAGATAAGCCTGAGTAGGCACAAGCTGATAGAACTGCAAGGAACGTGACGTGGTTTGGAGCGACTTTGGCAGTGATCATCTTCTCAAACAAGTTAACAGCATCTGCTCCTCTACCATGATTTGCATATCCACCCATCAAAGCATTCCATGAGATTATATTCTTTCTCGGTAATTTATCAAAAACATATCTAGCAGTATCTACTCTACCCCATTTGCTATAAAAATCCACAAGAGCCGTGTTTGCAACGATTTCCGATTCAAAACCACTACGAATCAACCGAGCGTGTGCTTGCTTAGTAAGCTCAAGCTTTGCAAGCCTTGTAGAGATTCTTATCATTATCGAAAGTGTGAACTGATCCATAGACGCACCTGAGTCTCGCATCTCATACAACAAACACAGAGCTTCCTCGCTGAAACCATGGAGCGCATAACCTGCTATGATGTTATTCCAAGCAACCGTAGTCTTCTCAGACATATTATCAAAAACGCATCGAGCATCTTCAATGTCCCCACATTTGCTATACATATCGATCAATCCGCACGAGACAAAGGTGTTATCAACGACTCCTAATTTCATCGCACAAACGTGCAGCTGCTTCCCCACATAAATAGACCCTAAACCAGCCGAAGCACGGAGCATCACCGCGAATGTGTGAGTCTCGCTATCGGAAAGCTCCTCCCACATCATCTTAAACAGCTGAAAAGCCTCTAGATAGTTACCAAAGTTGACAAATCCAGAGATGATCGAGTTATAAGAAAACAAGTTTCTCTCAGGCATTTCATCGAATAACCTACGTGCGTCTATAATCATCCCACATTTCACATGCATCATCAAGATTCTGTTCATCATGTATTGCTCCGGCTCAAACCCATTGCTCATCATATACCCAAAAACCCTTTTCACACACCGAATCGATCTCAAACGAATACAAGCTTCCACTAACGCATCATACGTGCTAATCCCAACTCGAGAACTACCTCGAATCTCCAGAATCTCAAACAATTCAAACGCCTCTCTAAACCTATTACACAAAACGAACTTCTCGATCTGACTACATAACCCCAAAGCAGATTTTCTGATCTGGGTATCATCCAAAACCGGATCTTTCAATCCTTCATCACCATCGATTCTAATTGGCTCCGGTTTCAGCTTCGGCTTTGGTTTCAGGCCTTGAACTAGAGAAGAACAATTGATTTTCCCAAATGGGTTCTTCCATCTTCGTCTACGGAGCGAGAAATCGTATCCAGAAAACAGAGATTTCCGCGGGAAACTGAAAACCTTGGGATTGGAATAAGAAGACTCTCGACAATTACTCTGAGTCTCGTCTAACCTTATGCTCTGATAAAACGCGAGTGGAATCTCCATGATTGGATTGGAGGGAATGAGATCATATCAATAAGAGAACTGGAGAAACCAGAGGATCTACACCATTCTGATCGGATTCACTAAACTTTGAAGAATCACAGAAGAAAAGCTCCTTGAAACGATGGATATTGTTTGATTCCTTAAAAGGGTTTTTGTTGCAGAAAGAAGAAAAGAAAAAAAGGATTTTAAAAATAGAGTGAAAGAGCAATCACAGCATCGGAAGCTCCGCTAGTGGCAGTTGGGGAAAGGTTTAGACTTTGAAGAGAGAAGCAGGTAGTTATGAAGCGACGTCGTTTAGGCAATTACCAGATCTAATCACGCGCCACTGTTTTATTAGACTGTCTCCATTGGGGAGATGTCAATGGAGTTCTCCATAATTAAAAAAAAAAAAATACAAAAGTAAAAAAGTGAAAATCGGTTCTCACTTGGGAACTTTTCATCTCTTTTTGAGAATTTTATTTGACATGTGTCTTAATATAATTGGTTCATTTTTTTATATTAATTTAAATTTTAAATAAACAATAAATTTCTACTAAAATAATATATTTAAGATGTTTATGTTCTTGCGTGTTCCATTAGAATAAGTTTCGGTTCTAGGTAGTATTCGTTTTCGAGTTAATTTTAGGGGAAAAACTTCTACTTAACACATTTATGACATTTAAATGTAGCAAATATTGAATGGTCACAATTCCAACGTTTATGACATTAATTGTATTCAAAAGTTGCAAATTAATAGTTTGATCTCAAAAACTAGGGAGTCGAATGAAAATACTTTTTCTGTTTTACAAAGAATGTCATTTTGAGGTTTTATTTTTGTTTCATAAAAATTGTCGTTTCGTATTTTCAATGCAAAATTATAAATAAAAATTCAGTTTTAACTCTAATGGTGATCGATCTATAGCCCCACATATAATTTACATTATGTTTCAAACCATACAGAATTTGTGTCTCCTTAAAAAACTACACAAAAATAAACGATTATGTCTAGAACCCCACAAAATTTTAAATTCCGTCAATAGCTACATAGCGTTTAAAATTTAATGCAATTTAAAAACAAAATTAATCTAAAACCGAAGAGTTAACCAACTCATAACATTAACATGAGCCGAATTGAAGGTTCTATCTCATCAAAGGTTACCAATTTTATTACTTCATCATCGTATTGGGATACATTCTTTGGATGTTTTGGCTACATCTATGGTTTCGCTATCCTCACATACCTCTTCTATTCTATTTATCCTTGTTTTGCTCTTTACTTGGGTCTACTTTATTTTATTTTTGTTACGTTTCGTAGCTGATTTTGTTCATTCTTTGTACTATGCTATGTAGGTGAAGAGATAAACGAGAAACAATCACCATGAATATGAGTTTCTCTAGAGGTTTATTTCTTTAAAAAATTTATTGTGTATCCATATTATGTTTCATTGGACAATTTACAATCTCCAATCCCTTTTAAGGGACAACTAGCTCGGTACAATATGTCAGAAAAGCCACGTCTGTTTTCTGAAACTCTAGCATGCATAACATAGCCTACAAAAATTTCCAAGGGAGAGAGACTTCTACACAAATTCTTATTCCTCAAAAGGGCTTGCGACTTCATCATACAAACAATACCATCTTCAACCCTTAAGTATATTAGGGTTTTTTTTATATCTTATCTATTATATAAAGACTCGGTTGTGTCTCACAAGAGTATGACACATCAGCACCCACCCTTTTGACACATCATTATTTAAAAATATTATAAAAAAATTTCATTGATAAGTCTCTTCTCCATAAATTTCTGTCAAATTCCTAGAAATATAATTTCCCCGAAAACCTAAGCGACATAAAAAGCTGAATACAAATCGGCTTTGACTTCTCTAATCAAAGCCAATTTTCTACCTAATACGTACTATTACAAACAATTATCTTCTCAAAGAGTTTATAAACTTCTC
>OVAY01001431.1:0-29380 GCA_900406395.1 Kernera saxatilis | reverse complement strand
GGTCATACGCTTTCTCCAAATCCAGTTTAAGGAGCATCCAACCTCGTCTCCTTTTCTTACGCCTCATGGAGTGCACTGCCTCATAGAGTGCACTGCCTCCTGCACCATCATAAGAAGTTAAAGATTATTATAATAAGAAGTTAAAGATAAATGATAAAAACAAAAATAGGGAAACCGTAGGCGGATCAAATTATTATGTCAGTTTTTCCAAATATTAAAATGATCCAATACAGTTTATTATATTATCTACTGATATGTAGAAGTGAACAATGAAGCAAATATAACACGAAAGCTAATCCTACTATTGAATTTGTAAACAATGAAGTCATTTCTCTCTTCTCTCTCATCATCATCGCCTTGTAAACTCTGTTTTCTTCTCTCAATCTCTCTAACTCTTCCTTCATCTTCTCACTAAATTCAACAATTTGGTCATCTTCACTTTCACCTTCATCACCATCATCCACTTCAGACTCTGTTTCTTCACACAGTTCCGACAGGGACTCGTCGCAGGTCGATGAGTTATGTCTGTACGGACACAGCGAGAATGTTTTAAGCAGGAGATCATGCGTATGCGCCAACGAGCGATGGGAACGGTATAAATCTTCGAGCATGGCAATGAGTTTTGGCTATTTCTCGTAATAAACCTTTGCTCGTTTCACCAAGGAATCTGCTTCATCATCAACCTCATCAATCACTCTCAGCATTTCTTTCGTCTTTGCATCAAGTTCTGTGATTACATGTTACAACGACCAAATTAATCTCTATATAAGTAACAGAGCAAACCAAAAAGAGATGTTTTAGTTACCAGAGAGAGTAGAGTTAAGCCAAGGAGAGGAATTTGATGTGTTGTGAGTTTTAATCCACCACCACTTTGATGTCTCCTTCTCCTTCATCGTCTTCACTCTTAATTTTTTGTTTCACCTTTTTCGATTTTGTGACAATGTGTAATGCAAACGGTGGCGTATCACTCCTCTCTTTCTTCTCTTCGTCGGCCTTCTTTAGTCTCGTGGTCGCAGTGTAAATTCAAAAGATGTTTGGATTCTTCATTTTCGTCTACTGTTTTTCTGTGAAGTCTCTCAAAATGTTCACGTGTCCTCTTATTTATTCAAGTACGAAACCGTACACAGGTTCATATGTAATTTACGTATATACCCTTGGTGGTATCTGAATTTAGGGACGATGTGGCGGCGTATGAACTTTTATGATCTTGAAATTTGGTCTTCACTCTTTATGAAAACATACCATAATCTAGCAATGATTTTTTTCTTTTTTCTTGTATATTAGATAGTAATAGTATCACGCGATATCTCTTTCTTTTTCTACCCATTCTACTTAAAATCCTTTTTTTCCTTCTCAAAACTATGAATTTGTTTCTTTCAAAAAAAAAAAAACTATGAATTTGTATGGTAACGAGAAGTATACATGAGGTAAATGCATTATCTTATTGATTTTTTGTTATTTTGTATGGTCAACTCATTTACGCATATTATAAGACTTAAACCTGGATATAGTAACATAATACAAGTCATTTGATAACAAGTCTTGGGCTATTAATTTTTATTTTGAAAAGAGTATTCAAATTCAATTAGTAGAAGAGTATACAAGAAGATATTTATTTTCTTTTAAACCTCTTGTCTACTGAAACGAAGGTAAACTAATCAAAATTTTCAGAAAATGTTTGTTGTCACACAGTTTTTTTTGTTTTTGTTTTATGCCTTGTTAGATTTTAGGTAGCAGGACCCACAAAGACATGGATTTGTAACATTTGTTCATTAGGACAGCCCAATACGACGATTTCCTCAAACTATTGTGGTGCTTTTCGTAATTATAAGTTTCTATGGTGGTTCTCCGAAAAAAAAGATAAACTATAAGGGTATAGTACTAATTATAATAAGGGCGGCGACTTCCTCTTCCCCAGTTACATACAATTAGGGTTTGTAATTTTCCCCCTTTTCTGGTAGCCCAATCTTTTGATCAAACCCCGGGAAAATCAGCTTTTGGAGCTTGTAGCTTAGAGAAACTCGCGACAATGAAGAATTTTTATCAGAGAGATGAACATGAGACTGATACAACGAATAGCTCCAAGTCGGCGGAGACGAAGAGGAGGAAGAACATGAAGAGATTGGGAGGCGGTGGTCTTTCTCTCCAAACTTTTGCTAACTTGAAATCGAAAAACAGTCGCTATAACCCTGCTTTGATCAGTAAGAGATTCTTCTCTCCTATCCAAATTTCAAAAGATTTCCTTTTTTTGCATCGAAATTTAGCTAGCTGCTTTTGCTGTTGGAGGATTTTAGGATTTAGGGTTAGGATGATGTTTGGAATGCTACAATGTGGTTCTCATCTCGTAATTTTGATAGACTATAGCTGGTTTGTTTTGTTTTCCCAACCTCTCAGCTTAATTAGTGTCTCTGTGATGTGTATGTACAATGACTATAAGAAATTACAAGATTCCAATTAGTCATTGACTATGTTTTTGGTGTTAGGCATCAGAATAGAACTATTTGGAGTTCCTTAAATGTACAAGTCTTTACAGTTTTTTTCCATGATTTTGTTGGGTTCCTCATGAGAATCAGAATAGGCTTGAAGTAAGAGTGAATGATCTCTAACTTTTCTCTTTTCAGAAAAGCAAAAAGAATTCTACAAGAATGCCAAGTATGTGAGCAAGTTTAGGAAGTCGGTGAAGCAGAAGAATTTTCAAGAAAAGTATGAGACTGGAGAGAGTAGTAAGGCAGATGATGATAAGCACAAGGGTAAATCTAACAAGAGAATCGGTTTAGAGGAGGTGTACAAGCAGACACGAGAAGAGATGGAGAAAGTAAGGATGGAGAGAGAGGCGGCAATTCAGGCGAAGAAGGAAGCAAAAGAAGAGGCTGAATCCCGGAGGAAATTAGCAAAGGGGAAAATGATGAGAAAGACTCGACATGGTCAGCCTGTGATGAAATACAGAATAGAGCATCTTCTTGAATCGATCAAGAAATCTGCTGGAGTCGATTGAAGCAAAACCGCATATAGATACAGTGCAGAACAAGAAAATCCTTGCTTTCAATTCAGACACGGATCTTAATTCTTGCCAAAGATATTACTACTGGTTCGGATTGCTTATTGTGATGGTATGAGGTAACATTTGTAGTTTTTGGCTAGGCTTTGCAAGTATAAGCACATTGTGTTTGCTTACTGTTTATCTCATGATTTTGGCTATTTCTTTACAAAGCTGATGAATATAAATCTCATCAAGTGAGAATTTTTTATTCCAAAACTTTAGTACAAATACAAAGTTTTACTTAACAGAGTACAAGCTAGGGAATGCTTCTAACACTGATAATTCTAACATCTTAATGAAAACAATATGAAAGAGAACATATGGAAGGTGAATCTCCCACAACAATGCCTGCAATAGCTCATGATGACTGAAGCTGCAAGTTTACTGTATGGCGAGATTTGAAACTCCGATCTCGGGATTCTTGTGTATTGTCCACACAAATTCAGGCATATCCAATCTGGGTCCAGCGACTGTTCGATATATGTATATCCTCTCAACTGGAGAGCTCTCAGGTCTTGACTCTGGAGGATGTTCATCAATGACTTCTACATTGAGCTTTGGCATTTTTTGACTCAGAAGTTTGCAAGCACCAAAACTTACAAAGCAAGACGACAACCAAAGGGATCGCATGGTTTCCAATTTCGAAGCGTTCTCCAGTAGTGCAGTGTCTCCAAAAGGGCAATCTCTTATCTCAAGCTTCCTTAAACTCTCACAGCCTGACAACAAGTGATGCAGCATCAAATCACTGTCCCCAGCAAATGCTATTGATAGCATCCCAAGCTTCTTGGCATGCTTCCCAATGTATTCAAAGGCCTTGTCAGTGAGGAGACCAGAGACGGAGAGCCGTCGAAGATCCTTGCATCCCTCAGCTATGGCTTTGAATCCTTCATCAAGTGGCTCATGTGTTTTGTAATCAGGAGCAAATGGCTCTATCACACAGAGACGGAAGCACTTCATATTTGGACGGTTTTTTGCTATGGTAACCAAAGCTGCGTTTGTGAACTGGACACAGAAGTATAGAACAGATTCAAGCTTTGGACAGCCTTCAGACACAAAGACCAGGCCTTGTTCCGTCAGAGCTACGTTTGTGGCATCGAGATCTGGTTCAGATGGAAACACCCTCAGTTCTCGGAGTTCCTTACAGCATGAAGCAACAGCTTCGAGACCTTTGTCCTCTATCAAGTCTATCACCTGCAGAAAAATGTCTCATTTAGTAAGAACCAACATAATGAGGGACTCAAGGATGTTCAAAGTGAAGATCAAATGCAAATACTCACCCACAGCTTCTGCAGTTTCGAGCATCTACGAAGAAGATCGACAAGATCAGGCATTCGGACAGTAGCATAACTCAAGTTCAACGAGGTAAGACCAGGGCAAACAGAATAAAGAGCTGGAAGATACTCAGGGAGGACATCCCAAAGACCAGATAAGGTCGTAAGTTGCTTGCAGTCTGCAAAAGCTTTTGATAGCTTTGAAAAAGCTTCTGGTTCCAATTCGGCTGAGAAAGAACCTGTGCCGAGCTCAGTCAGCTGTGGAGCTCGACGAAGTAAGCTCTCGAGTCCATCTAGAGTCACGGCTCGATTCAGCTTGAGTGACTTCAGGTTTGGACATCTGCTCACGAGACGCTCCAAGTCCGAGAGTTTAACCTCCGAGTCTAAACAAGAGAAGTCAAGAGAGACCAGAGAAGTCAAAGTTTCTGGAAAATAGCTTAGCCAATCTCCTCCTAAATCTTCAACTATACACTCTCGCAGTTCCAGCTCTCTCAGGTTTCTGAAAAAACCAAAATTACTATTGAGATTTACCTTAAAAAAGCAAATCTTTCATGGTTTTTTTTTTAGGAGGTAGAGAGTAGATATCAAACCTGCAAGTTGCTGCAATGGCGGCAAGACCATCAGTAGAGAAACCTTCACAAGAAGTCAACACAAGGACTTTAAAATCCTTAAACGAAGCAGCGATCAACTCCAAGCACTCATCAGTCACCACCATTCTCTTCAACCTTATCTCCTCAAGAGCTGGGTTTTTCGCCGCCAAGGCTTCGATCCACGGCCAAGCATAACCACCCCAACCGTCAGGAACCAAATTGTAATCGGCGAAGTGTGGCTTCCCTTTCAGAGTCAGAGATCTCATCTCCGGGAACCGGCGTACAACTGCCGCAGGAGTAACCGCGTAACAGTTTCCGACAAAGACCCTTTTCCTTGTTCGACGCTCGGTCTCGAACCATGACTTGCAGACCAGAGAAACTGAGTTCCGGTCCTCGTTGGCATCGATGAAGGAGAGGATATGCTCCAGAACCTTAGATGGTAATCGGAGACCCATCAGAACAAAGAGAGGGAGAGAGAGAGAGGGAGAGAGAGAGAGGGAGAGAGAGAGAGAGAGAGAGAGATGAAAAAAGGTTTGAGATTTGATTCCAAAGGAGTGATCTAAATCGAAAGAATGGAGCTTTTGATATATATAAACTGTGAAAGTGGAGAGACAAGAGTGTGACAAGACAAGAGAATAGAAAAGAGGGAGACAATGTCCATGTGAGACCATTAATAAAGTTGAGCTTGCACCCATGTGAGGCTATGGATTTAAGTCAGTAATTTAGTTAGTTGCCTTAATCATAGTTACACCAGTGATCATCACATGTAGTCTCTGTGTCATATGATTCCTGGATCTAATCATTTATGGAATACACAATTCACACATGAATTCACATTGGATAATTACTAATTAATTCACACAAGATTAGTCTTTATTTTTTCTTTTCTCTTCAGCATGATCAACTGAGAAACTTAGAAAAAGATTTTAGTTATTTTTTAATTATAAATTTAGAGTTAAGAACTTTTCATAAAAACTTTAGATTTAGATGCTCCAAATAAGAATTCTATTAGGAGTTCTTAAAAAAAAAAAATATAATAATCGGTTCTTAGAAAAAGTCGAAAGAGAAGAAAAAAATGTTTTTTTTTTTTTTTTTTTTTTTTTTTTTTTTTTTTTTTTTTTTTTTTTTTTTTTTTTTTTTTTTTTTTTTTTTTTTTTTTTTTTTTTTTTTTTTTTTTTTTTTTTTTTTTTTTTTTTTTTTTTTTTTTTTTTTTTTTTTTTTTTTTTTTTTTTTTTTTTTTTTTTTTTTTTTTTTTTTTTTTTTTTTTTTTTTTTTTTTTTTTTTTTTTTTTTTTTTTTTTTTTTTTTTTTTTTTTTTTTTTTTTTTTTTTTTTTTTTTTTTTTTTTTTTTTTTTTTTTTTTTTTTTTTTTTTTTTTTTTTCTCATCCAAATTAACATGGATCAAACACGTGACACATAAGAGTCTGTTCTTGTGTTTCTTAATTAAGAACTGTATCTAATCTTTTTAACATTTTTTTGATTATATAAATTCTAAAATACGTTCTAAGAACTTTTAGAGTTCTTAATTGATCATGGCCTTAGACTCTTACTTAGTCTTAAGATTAATTTATATGGTTTTAATCGGTAACTGAAATAGTGACGTTAAAAGATTACTCTGTCACCAATGAGCTGGAGATGATGACATAAAACATAAAACATAACAATTGGCGTCAGTGCCGATCTGAGTTATTCGGAGCCACATGCAAAATCAGAATCGGAGAGCTAATTTTATATATATCATGATTTTAATTCTATAATATTATATAATTTTTATATTGATTGAGTCTAGAAAAACATTTTAGCTATTTTTAATTGTTGGAACCCAAAAAAACACTTTTAAACTTCAATTTGCTTGAATAAATTAATTTTGCGGAGTCTATTTTAGTTTTTTTTTGTTCTTTGATATTCTCTCATTGCTACTAATCGAGTAGCTTGCGAGCCGGTCGTCATTGCACACTCTTTTTTTTTGTTTGTCAATTTCTCTCATCGCTACTTTTTCTTGAAATCTCTTATACAAAAAAGTAATTATTTTTGTAATAAAGTCGACCCAAAAAATGAAAAACCATTAACCAGTGTTATATTTGGTTGTTCTTTTAAATCTGTCTTGATTTATGGTCTAAATTTCGTATTACTAGTTACTGTTATCGTTTTGACTTTTGAAATAATAAAACATAATGATAATTTATTTAAATTTTCATGATTATTATTTGTAATTTGAAATGTTAATTAAAATAAATGTAAGTAACCAATAACTAAAAACAAAAAAGGACATTCTCCATTTTTTAAAATTTATTTTAATGTTTTTAGCTTATCAGTCTTTTATCAAAAGATTCAAAACCCATATCTTACCAACCAATTTTATTGTTAAACATACCGTAATTTTTGGCCGTAAGTTTATTTTTGTCGTGATATCGATTTTTTGTCTTATCTACACGTGTCATGTATTGAACATATCCTACACGAGAAAGATGTGTGTGAAGCTCTGACGCTCTCGCATGGCGAATCCTCTAAACCCTGGCTTGGCTTTGTTTAGCCAATCTCACCAAACCCAGTAAACGCCGTCGTTTAATTGATCGTAATTCTATAATAAAAAAATATCAATGCTGATGAAAAGTCTTCACTTGTTGTCTTCCTCAGTCCTCCACCGCTTTGCTTCTCGCAGCATCGCGTCTTTGTCTTCTTTACCCAGAAGAAGAAATCGCGTCCGTACACTTAATCCTTCGTTTTCTTTCCCTTTACCGTCGATTCTCTCGAGACCCATTTCCTCAGGCAAGGTCTTGGCCATGGCGGAAGAGCCCTCGTCTTCGACCTCGTCAACATCTCACAAACATACCAACCGTTTAGCCGCCGAACATAGTCCTTATCTACTTCAACACGCGCATAATCCGGTAATGAATTTGCCCTCGTTATCTTTCTTCTATAAAAGTATTCAGTTTCCGCAATATTCATACAAGGTCTATAGATAAAAAGAACACCTTTGTTTTCGTTTAGGGCATCTTCAGTTTCAATTAGGGAGCTTTGTTGCAATTAGTTAAGTCATAATTGGTTTAGATTGTAGATATGGATTCATTAATTGGTCGTAGCTCAAAAGCATCGAAGTTTTTATTTGATTTTTTTCTGGCTTGATCGTTATTCGAATTTGAAAATTGATTTCATGGTTCATGTGAAAAAGGTTGATTGGTATCCATGGGGAGAAGAAGCTTTTGAAGAAGCAAGGAAGAGAGACGTGCCCATCTTCTTGTCAAGTTGTTTACTTTAACCTCTCTTGATCCTTTTAATTGCTGTTGGAGAAGATGTCCTTGATTGATTTAGTTTTATGACACTAATTTGTTTCCCTTTTGTTTTTCAAAATCTCTTTTATATGGCATCTTGAAGTTGGATACAGTACCTGTCACTGGTGAGACTTCAATAATTTTCTGGATTGTGAGTTTTGAGTTCTTTTTTTACTGAATTGACGGAGTAAGTGAATGAATGGCACATTGAAATGACTCTGGATTTGTTACTATAATCACTGTTCTTTCGTAATGAAGCAATTATGGATTTTGTGAAAAGTAAAGTGGAGAAATCTTTTAGTCTATGAACTCGTGTTGTTGTTTGCGATCTCAGGAGTAGAGAAGCAGAGCAAGAATTATCTTATTTCATGTTTTGGAATGTATGTTTCAGTACCAGTTAACTCTTTTGTCAGGTGCCATGTGATGGAAGTAGAGTCATTTGAAGATGAAGAAGTGGCAAAAATCTTGAAGGATTCATTCGTTAGTATCAAGGTTAGAGTTTAAGGCGGAACAATCTCTTGTGGCTGTGGTTTATATAATGATGTTTTGAGGCACAGTCTTTGAGCTGGTTGCTGTTGAACCAATTTGCCAACTTCTTGTTTACCATGTCTGTTCAACAGGTGGATCGAGAAGAGCGTCCTGATGTCGATAAGGTAAACTACTGTCTGCATGCTTGATAAATTCCCCAAAATAGAAATCTCATTTATTTCTCTGAATGCTTAGTATCAAAATTATATTCTCTATTTGGTTTAATCATGTCATGGATCCAATTAATAGCTTTTGTTACTTTCTTGGATAATATTTGCGTGCCTGGGAACTCCAGTGAGATATGCAAAACCATAGTAGACTTGAATTGAATTAGTTCTAGCTGGATTAGTTTCTGTTGAAAAAAGTAGTCTTGGCTATGTTCATGGACTTACAATTCTTTTTACTGGCACTTTTAGGTTTATATGTCGTTCGTCCAGGCTCTTTACGGTGGAGGTGGGTGGCCATTGTCGGTCTTCCTTTCACCTGATTTGAAGCCATTAATGGGGGGAACCTACTTTCCTCCAAATGACAATTATGGAAGACCAGGATTCAAGACTCTCCTTAAGTACGGAAACTACCCCTTCTCTCTTGTTTTACACTAGCATTTTCAGCTCAAGATGGTGCCATTGGTTTTGGTTTTCACTAAAGAAAAGAGTATGCATGTAGAAAAATGGGCTCTTGGGTAAGCAAAAGGAAGATCTCATGGGTAATATTCTCCATGTTTTCTTTGGCTTTGGTTTAGGAAGGTGAAAGATGCGTGGGCCAGTAAGAGGGATACTCTTGTGAAGAGTGGTACTTATGCTATTGATGAACTGTCAAAAGCTTTATCTGCAAATGCTGGAGCTGATAAATTGCCAGATGGGCTTTCTAGGACGGCTTCGAGTATATGTGCAAAACAAGTATGATTTGACTCTAGTATACTCTTAGAAAAATTTGGGCAATTGATACATCAACATGAAGAGGCCTTCTAACATTAAGTCTTTGTGTTCAAGCTTTCTCGTAGCTATGATTCAAAATTCGGTGGGTTTGGATCTGCACCAAAGTTCCCAAGGCCTGTCGAGATCCAGCTGATGCTTTATCATTCCAAAAAGTTGAAGGAATCTGGGAAAACGAGTGAGGCTGATGAAGACCGAAGTATGGTTTTATTCAGCTTGCAAGGCATGGCAAATGGAGGGATGCATGATCACATTGGAGGCGGGTTCCATAGGTACAGCGTCGATGAATGTTGGCACGGTGAGACTTCAAATAGTACCCTGCAGTATCCAATGATGATAAATACTTGAAACTGATGCATTTTACTATTCTTCTGTTGCAGTTCCGCATTTTGAGAAAATGCTATATGATCAAGGGCAACTAGCTAACGTCTACCTCGATGGTTTTATCATTACCAAAGATGTTATGTATTCTTATGTGGCAAGAGACATCCTTGATTATCTGAGAAGAGACATGATTGCACCTGAAGGTGGAATATTCTCGGCTGAAGATGCTGATAGCTATGAATTCGAAGGCGCAAAGAGAAAGAAAGAAGGAGCTTTCTATATATGGACTTGCGATGAGGTTTTCTTTTCTCTGAAATATTCATCAGGTGTTTCGGGTTGCCCTCTGTATACTGACATTTTCTTTTTTTTTTTTTTCTGTGTTTGGTTTCAAGATTGATGAAGTCCTCGGGGAGAATGCGGATCTTTTCAAGGAGCATTATTATGTTAAGAAATCAGGTAACTGCGATCTTTCGAGCATGAGTGACCCGCACAATGAATTCGCTGGGAAGAACGTGCTGATCGAAAGAAATGAGCTGTCTGCCATGGCATCAAAGTATGGCCTCTCCACTGAGAAGTATCAGGAGATTTTGGGTGAATGCAGAAGAAAGCTTTTCAATATCAGATTGAAGCGTCCTAAGCCGCATTTAGATGATAAGGTAAGAATCTTCTTGGAAATCTTTTGTTGTCTTCTTCTACTGTTTATTCAGCTTTGTTAACCGTTTAAGATTTCTTTTCTTAGATAATCGTGTCGTGGAACGGTCTTGTTATCTCGGCTTTTGCAAGAGCTTCCAAGATTCTCAAGGCCGAACCTGAAAGCACCAACTACTGTTTCCCTGTGGTGAATAGTCAGGTAATGAATGCTACACCCCTCCTTCGATTTCTTCTTTGACCGTTGATTTTTCTTATTAGAATTCCCTTTTACAGCCAGAGGATTACATAGAAGTTGCAGAGAAAGCTGCTTTGTTTATAAGAGGGCATCTCTATGATGAGCAATCCCACAGATTACAACACAGTTACAGACAGGGACCATCCAAAGCTCCTGCCTTTTTAGACGATTATGCTTTCTTGATCACGGGATTGCTCGATCTCTACGAGAACGGAGGTGGGATCGAATGGCTTAAATGGGCGATCAAACTTCAAGAAACCCAGGCAAGTGAGATCTTTGCTACCTCAATTTCTCGAAGTTTTTTTTTTATATTTTGGCTATAAAGTGCAAGACATTTTAGGATGAGTTATATCTCGACCGAGAAGGAGGAGCCTACTTCAATACTCAAGGACAAGACCCATCGGTTCTTCTCCGTGTAAAAGAAGATCATGATGGTGCAGAACCTTCAGGGAACTCTGTTTCTGCTATTAACCTTGTGAGATTAGCTTCCATAGTCGCCGGAGAAAAAGCTGACTCCTACCTGAACACCGCACAGCGTCTCCTGGTAAACAAACAAACAACTAACTCCATATGCTATTCATCTTTAAGGATTATGGTCTCTATCTTCTCTCATATGTGTTGGCTTAATTCTTTGATGCTTTTTGCAGGCGGTCTTTGAGTTGAGGTTGAGAGAAATGGCGGTTGCAGTGCCCTTAATGTGCTGTGCTGCGGATATGATCTCTGTTCCGTCAAGGAAACAAGTTGTATTGGTTGGTTCCAAGTCTTCTGTAGAGCTCAACAACATGCTTTCTGCAGCACACTCAGTCTATGATCCTAATAAAACGGTAAGAGGCTTAAAACTGATCCGAGTTTTCAGATCAACGAGCGACAAATTTGTGATTTTTTGGTTTTTGCTGGGCAGGTGATTCACATCGATCCTTCAGGTTCAGATGAGATGGAGTTTTGGGAAGAGCACAACAGTAATGTAGCTGAAATGGCGAAGAGAAACAGAAACTCTGAGAAAGCGGTGGCTCTTGTTTGTCAACACTTCACTTGTAGTCCTCCTGTCGTCGACTCTTCTTCTCTCACTCGCTTACTCTCCAAGTAAAAAAAGAGATTCCTCATGTTTTAATGGTTGCTTGTGTTGTAAGGAACAAGATCAACGTTTTTGCTCTGTAACGGAGTTGATAAATAAAGAAGATACATAAGAAAAAAGTAAACAATGGAGGCGTCTTCTTTTAAAGGGACTAATGGAGAGAACTAAACCGAACTTGGTATCAGGTTTGTTTTGGTTAAAGCCGAACCGTACTTAACCTGGTTTGGTCAAAAACCAGAGCTTGATTCCTTATCATCTCTAATCTTCAGCAACGGCTAAAACTTGGATTCGATCGATCGCCGAAAATGGTATCTCACTCTTCTCTTCTCTTCTCTTCTCCTTCTTCCTTCAATCTCTTCTCCTCTCATCGTCTCCATATTTCTCCTAATGACTTCACTCTCCACTTTCCTCGTCCCGGAAAGAGATCTAATTTGGACTTACGATGTTCAGCCTCCATCGAGAAGGAAGTTCCCGAGACCGAAAGGCCTTTCACTTTCCTCAGAGATTCCGATGGTGATTCCCAATCTTCTTCTTCTTCTTCGGCCAGGGCTCGTTTCGAGACAATGATAAGAGCTGCTCAGGATAATGTCTGCGAAGCCATTGAAGCAGTCGAAGGGGGTCCCAAATTCAAGGAAGATGTTTGGTCTCGACCCGGCGGAGGCGGCGGAATCAGCCGTGTTTTGCAGGATGGAAACGTCTGGGAGAAAGCTGGAGTTAATGTCTCTGTGGTTTATGGTGTTATGCCTCCTGAAGCTTATAGAGCTGCTAAAGCCGCCGCGTCTGAGCAGAAACCCGGCCCCATTCCGTTTTTCGCCGCCGGAATCAGCTCGGTACCTTCTCTCTCACACACGTTCGTCTTCATTGTCGTTAAATTGCTCTTTAAATTCTTCAATTGAGCTTGATCGCACATTCATGTCTAATTCCAGGTCTTGCATCCTAAAAACCCTTTTGCTCCGACCCTGCATTTCAATTACCGCTATTTCGAGACTGATGCTCCAAAGGGTAAAACCTGAAATTCTCTTTGAGAATCGTAAAGTTTTAGTTTTTAGTTGGATTGATTGCTAAATTTTGACGCCTAGATGTTCCTGGAGCTCCGAGACAATGGTGGTTCGGTGGTGGGACTGATTTTACACCTGCTTACATCTTCGAAGAGGATGTCAAGCACTTCCATTCGGTCTGAAACCCAATCTCCATTCTTAAAAGCTTAGAGCTTTGTAGTTATGAAGTTGCTCATACAACCATTTTCTCTTTTTGTAGGTTCAAAAGCAAGCCTGTGACAAATTCGACCCTTCCTTCTACCCTCGGTTCAAGAAATGGTGTGATGATTACTTTTACATCAAGGTCTGCAGTTAATTTAACTCCATTCCGATTGTTTTGTGAGATCTTAGCATGTTCTGGGACTAAAGACTTTGGTTTTAGAGTCATGTGTAAGGATAGATTTAAGAGTATCAAGGTTTGGTTAGGCTGATGCAGTGATAAGTTGTCATGGATGGTTTGAAAACACTGAAACTTTAACGGTCTTGCCTGCAGCATCGTGACGAGAGGCGAGGGCTTGGAGGCATATTTTTTGATGATTTGAATGACTATGATCAGGAAATGCTTCTGTCATTTGCCACTGGTAATGGCCAATAAAAGCTTTTGTTTCTAGGAACTTCCTAGTTGGCTAATTTGAATACTGAGGCGATTTTTGCAGAATGTGCAAGCTCAGTGATACCAGCTTATATACCCATAATAGAGAAACGGAAAGACACACCATTTAACGAGCAACGCAAGGCATGGCAACAGTTGCGAAGGGGGCGATATGTTGAATTCAACTTGGTAATATCAGACTAACTACTAGCTTTTCTGCTCACATTGTCTCTTCAATCGTCTATGAAACCTCTCGTCTCATGTATATGTTGTCGATGGACAAAAAAGGTTTATGACCGCGGAACAACATTTGGTCTGAAGACAGGAGGGCGAATAGAGAGTATTCTTGTCTCTCTTCCGCTATCCGCAAGATGGGAATATGACCATGTAAAGTTTCTTATCATGTTATCCAACTCAAGATAGTAAATTTTGATTCATTTTAGCTGAGTACTGATGATTTTTCTCTTGTGTTACGGATGCAGAAACCGGAAGAAGGAACCGAGGAATGGAAGCTATTAGATGCTTGTATCAATCCAAAAGAGTGGATTTAGTTAATTGACCATGTAAAGTTTCTCATTTGCTCTTTTGTTAATTTTGAGTTTTAAAGCCTTAAAAGGGCAAGAGTCTGATGAAGAGCAAGAAAGAGAATGTGTAATGAAACACGCCTCTTACTCTGTATGTAAGTTTGCGTCATCTCATCATGAGTTACTGACAGAGGAAGGCCGATGATGATGAAGTATAGCACCCTTTGTGATGATGATGATGATAAAAGTATTTTAATCTAAAAATTTACTGGACACAGTTAAAAAGCATGACTGTGAGAAAAGAGCCGTTGGCTCAAAGAAACGAGCCTCTCGGTGCACGCACGCGCGTGATTAAGTAAAAGCCACTTGCTCGGTAAATGTTCACGAGACAGAACAAAACTTGGTGATAACATTTGATTTTATAAATAGAGAATCGTTTCAAGTTTCAACCAGTCGGTTTTGTGTCTAAACATTTCGGATTTAGCATACGTCAGTGTCTCATTTTGTCTTGATTCAAGAGAACGCCCGTGATTTTCAAATCTCCATGGAGTCCCAAAACGCCGTCGTTTTCTCTGTCTGCTAATGGTGACAAAGAAACAACTTAGTCCCCGGATATACACACACATACATAAATGGTGTATTGCAATACACACAACTTGACAATGTTTTAAATTACCAAAGCAAGAGCAAGATATTTTTATTCATGAATGATGTGACATCTGGCATATCTAATCCATGTCTGCAACACAAAAACAAAAAATTGAATTCCCCCAAAAAGTGAGGAGAGAGAGAAAAAGACTGTGTACCAATCAATTTCTTTTTATGCAGGAAACGATTTTTTAAATTTTGAGCTTCTGACCCAAAAGAGCCAAATGTACAGCTGGATCCAATCCAATGCAATGAAATCATCTTAGCTGTAAAATGGTCCTCTCTTTTCTTTTCCTTCATTATTACACCCAGAATCAATTATATTCACTTATCTCTCTCTAAAAGCAATAAAGTCTCTGTTTTTCTATTCAAAGAGAGGTTTTTTTTATACAGAGAAGCATAAATTCTTGTCCTCTGTGTAGTACAAAGTGGAGCCCCAGTGAGTGATGCCCTCACAGTAACGGCTACATTTCCCAACTCTCTCTCTCTTTTATCTCTCTTGTTTTGAGTGATTTTTTTTTCGTCTTTACGAAGATGGGGTTTTTTGTCCACTTATTAATGTCCTGAATCACACGTCGAATCCGACGTGGCATCTCTCTCCATTGTATGCCAGCTCACACTCCCGCCTTTATAAACCCCATCCTCTCTCTTTTGTCTCCTCCACCGAGTCAAGTGTGTGAGACTGTAGATTGAAGTTTGATTAAGAGAGAGAAACAAAAAATGGTGGGTATGGGTTGGTTCATGTGTGTGATGATGACGGTGTGGATGATTTCTTGTGGTGAAGCTGCTCCAGGAGCTAAGTTCGAGGAACTTTACCGCTCAAGCTGGGCTATGGATCATTGTGTCAACGACGGAGAAGTCACAAAACTCAAGCTTGACAATTACTCTGGTACATATATACAAAAGCTCAGTTTTCTTTGCTCTGTTTCTGCAGTTGTATCTGAATGCTGATGTTTTGATTGAATTTTTTTTCAGGAGCTGGGTTCGAGTCGAGAAGCAAGTACTTGTTCGGTAAAGTCTCTATCCAGATCAAGCTCGTCGAGGGTGACTCAGCAGGAACCGTCACTGCTTTCTACGTATGAACAAAAAAAAACCTCTCTTGCTCTGTTTTGGGACCCAGATTGATTGTTATGTCTCAAATCTTGAAATGTTTTCTCTTACAGATGTCTTCCGAAGGTTCGAACCACAACGAGTTTGATTTCGAGTTCTTAGGAAACACAACCGGTGAGCCTTATATAGTCCAGACAAATGTCTATGTGAACGGAGTTGGAAACAGAGAGCAAAGACTCAATCTTTGGTTCGATCCCACCACTGAGTTCCACACTTACTCAATCCTCTGGAGTAAACGCAGTGTTGTGTAAGTTTTCTTTATAACAAAGTCTCTCACTTCTGCTCAGTGATGAGATTATTGGACCCATTTTAATGATTTTTAATTGTTAATTACAGATTCATGGTAGACGAGACTCCAATCCGAGTCCACAAGAATCTAGAAGATAAAGGTATCCCATTTGCTAAAGATCAAGCGATGGGAGTTTACAGTTCGATTTGGAATGCAGATGATTGGGCAACTCAAGGAGGTCTTGTTAAAACCGATTGGAGTCACGCTCCTTTCGTTGCTTCTTACAAAGGTTTTCAGATTGATGCTTGTGAGGTTCCAACAACGACTGATCTAGGCAAGTGTAATGGAGATCAGAGATTCTGGTGGGATGAGCCAACTGTGTCTGAGTTAAACCTCCATCAGAATCATCAGCTTATTTGGGTTCGAGCTAATCATATGATTTATGATTATTGCTTTGATGTTACGAGGTTTCCTGTTACTCCTCTTGAGTGCCAACACCATCGCCATTTGTAGTGTAAAAGTCATCTTCTTTTAACTTAGTTGTGATCAAGAGAACATGTGGCTCTTTGATGATTCTGTTTATGTATAAATAATCAATTATCTATTGATTTTGGTTCTTTTGAATTTGGTTTTTAACAGAAAATGCGAAATTTGTGGAAACAAACTCAACGCAACTATCGTCATGACTTTTAGGGTTTGTTTTGAATGTTTCAAACTCTTATTTCGAATTAGAGGAAAACAAAAGCCAAAAGCTTGATTAGGGAATTTTTTGTTTTAACAATGGAGACAAGATCTGTGAAACGGAGGAAGAAGAAGGAAGAATCAAATGGGTTTGATGGAGAAGATAGAATCAGCAACCTCCCTGATTCTCTTATTCACCAGATTCTCCTCTTGCTTCCTCTAAAATCTGCAGCTAAAACGAGCTCACTCTCGAAACGATGGAGATCTCTATTTCTTTCATTGCCTGATCTCGATTTCACCTCCATTAATGAAAACCCTAAACTACCATCTTTCTCTTCTAACTCCATTTACCAAGTGCTTTCTCTTCGTCATCACCGTGATTCCAACAATCTCAGATCACTTCGTTTTCGTGCTCCGATCACCTTCACAAGTCTCAACTCCTTGATTCGTTTAGCTGTTACTCATCAGGTTCAAGATCTTGACATTGAAGTCACTACCAAAGACTACTTCAACTTCCCTCGTTGGATTGTAACATCTCAAAATTTAAGAGCTTTGAAGCTTAAATCATCTTACCCTGGTTTTAGATTACCTCCTTCTTCATCAATCCTTGGAGGTTTTCAAAAACTTACTTCACTCTCTTTATCTCTAGTGATTCTGTACAACCAACCTTGTCTCTCAGATTTCTTCACTGATCCAAGCTTTCCTCTCTTAGAGAAACTAACCCTAGAAAATTGCTTCGGACTCAAGAAACTTAAGGTTAGTTGCCGTCTTCTCCAAGAGTTTACTTTAAAGAACTCGTTACAGCTTGACGGCTTAGAGGTTTCTGGTAATAAACTTCAGAGACTTAAGGTTGTGAGTTGCTTCCATTCATACTCAGAAGAGAGCTTTGTGAAGATTAACACACCGAATCTCAAAACCTTCCTATGGAACTCAAACGCAGTCACTACAACTGTTTATTTCTTGGACAAGTTAGTTTGTCTGAGAAAAGCTTTCGTTGGAGTGCTTTTGCTTCATCAAGATCTCAATTCTCAGACACAGAGCTTATTCACTCTCTTGTCTGGTCTCTGTCATTCCTATAAACTACAACTTGGAAACCAATCCGTAGAGGTATATATATACACTTACACATGAGCTTACATCTCTTTCTTCTGCAGTTATCTCTTTGATTCACTTTCTTACTAATGTTGTGACAGATTTTGTCAAGCAAGAAGGGATTAGTAAAGAATCATCTTCTACCGTTTCACAACATGAGATTCTTGGAACTGCAAACACGTTTCAACAGACATAATGTTCAAGCATTGTCATGTCTGTTCAAGAGTTGTCCAATGCTTAACATACTTCTTCTCAAAATCATAAATGATCAAACAAGTGAAAGAAGGGTAAGTATTAAGAGAAACAAGCCTTTTTTTTGTCTTTCTCGGTCTGAAACTGAATTTTCCCTGATTTTGCGTATCTTTTGATGACAGCAATGGAATAAGGACTTGTGGGATATGTCTAACTCAGAGATTCAGTACTGGGAATCTCAAACCTATGAAGCTGAATCTTTCTTGAACAACTTGGAATTTGTGGAGATTCATGGGTTCTTAGAGTGCGAAAACGAAATGAGCCTCGCAATCTTTCTGCTGCGACATGGAAAGGCTTTGATCAAGATGACTCTAAGATCTAGTTTCCTCTGTAGAGACTCTCTCCGGAGACAAATGATAAGGTCACAGTTAACGGGATTCTCCATGGCTTCTTCCAAAGCCAAAATCTCATTCCATTGAAAGTTTCTGCATAATCTCTCTGTTTCAGGTCTCAGGTTGATTAGCTATTACAGTTTTATTTTTCTGTTGAAATCTTATGCTTATTGAGAATAAATACAGAAAAGCTAGCTAATGGCTCAAATCGAATGTTGAGAGCTGTTATTATCTTCCATCTTCAAGAGTTATGGTAAGCTCATTTTGGGAGCAAGTTTCTGGTTTGGTGGATGAAGAAGCTTTGCTTGATGAAGGGCAACGTCTCAGGACAAAAGCCGGTTGTTTTGGATTTGGAAGCGTAGCTGCATCACTGCTTCCGAGCATGAAAACAACGTTTGACATTGTAGGACGATCATTAGGATCTTCTTGTACACATAGCAGTCCAACCTTCAAGCACTTCAAGAATTTCTCTGTTTCGCACGTTTCTTGTAGAGCTTGATCCAGTAACTCAAGTCCTCTTTCTTCTTTCCAGAGATCCCACGCCTGCGTATATATATACAATGTGTTTATCGGTCAAGTTTTTTTAACGAGTAATGTGCATAAACAAGTCTAAAAGTCTCAGATCCCTCACATAGCCTAGAAGGCTTAAAGATTTCTCCGGTTCATAAAACCCTGTGTTCCTCTTCCCGCTAATAGTTTCAATCACAACCACACCGAAGCTAAAGACATCTGATTTGAATGAGAAAAGACCATCTAGAGCATACTCTGGAGACATGTATCCACTGCAATACAAAGAAACCATAAAGTTGTATAGTTTACCATAAATTTTAAGGAATGGAATGCTTAAGGCAAATTGAAATGTTAAGAACTTACTAAGTTCCGACAACTCGGTTAGTATTGGCTGAAGTTTCATTGCCTCCAAATATTCTAGCCAAGCCAAAGTCAGAAATCTTGGGATTCATCTCCTCATCTAACAGAATGTTGCTTGTTTTCAGATCCCTGTGGATGATTCTCAGTCTAGAGTCTTGATGCAGATAAAGAAGTCCCCGAGCGATTCCTAGAATGATATTACAACGCATCTTCCAATCTAGTCGCTGGCACAGCTTCCGGTCTTTTCAAGAACCAGATCTTTTGTATTAAGAACTGAACAGAAGAAAGACTTATTAAAGAGGAGACAATGCTCTCTGGTCTACTTACCGAAGATGAAGAAGTCTAAGCTTTTGTGTGGCATGTATTCATACAATAACAGTTTTTCTTCTCCAGCAACACAATAGCCAAGAAGTCGAACAAGATTCCGATGTTGGAGTTTGGCAATCAAAACAACTTCATTCTTGAATTCCTCTAGTCCTTGACCTGAGCAGCGAGATAGCCTCTTCACAGCAATCTCTTGATCTCCAGGAAACATGCCCTGAGTCAAGTAAGCCACAAAACATTTTAAGTCTTTATTAACAGAGTCTAAAATCAAAATCAGATCAAAAGATGAAAAACACATTCAAACCTTATAAACCGGTCCAAACCCTCCTTGGCCTAGCTTGTTTGCACTTGAGAAGTTGGATGTTGCAGATATGATAGTCTCGAGCTCAAAAGAAGGAATATCAATGCCTTGAGTATCATCTTGTTTAAACCTTCCCGAATCAATCAAATCTTTGATATGTCTCTCACTGTCACATAAATTAACTCCTCTTTGTATGCTTCCTAGTTCCTTGTTTACTTTTCTTTTTTGCAGATATACATAAGAAGCAGTACTTGACAGAACAACCAGAATGGCTGCACTTGTAAAAGTCAGCACAATGATTAAAGCCACCGGTGTTTTAGCTTCCCCGTATCTTCCACGAGCATGCTCTACATGAGAGACCACATTAAGCAAAGTGATACATCTTTGCACTAAAATTTTGAAATGAGTTTTGTCAGAGCTTTACCTTGAGTGCAGTTTAAGTCAATGCCATCCCACTTAAAATCATGATTGCAGAAGCACCGCTTCTTCCCGTCTCCAGATTTACTGCAAGATGAATTAGGCCAGTCTTTACAATCTGAAGATAAAGAGCAAGTTGGCTCAAGTGGAGAATCCCAACGAATCTCCACTTCAGTTCCACCAGTAACCATGTCTGCATTGCACTGCCCCGTGAGATGAAAAGGCAAAGATAACTTTAACTCTGAGATTCTCTTCATCTGATTTTCAGTTGTGCAGTTTACAACCAAATCTTTTACTTTGATTAAGAATCTATGAGTATCCGGATTGATACTTGTAACATTGTATGAGCTGCTAGATCCTTTGAAAATGACTTGACCAGTCGACATATTGCAGTTAAAACTAAGGTAGTTACTGTCGCCACATCCAGGAGCCGTGCTCAAAGGATAAGGAATAATATTCGTGCCGCACGTCACACAATCTCTACTTGTCGACTCTGCAGAATTTAACAGCAATTTAACCATCAAAAGTTATATGTCCTAATGCATTTCATATATATTGAAATCAACAGAGATTGTTTACCTATATCGGGAACTGCTACACGGATGAAGATGTTACGGCTACCTAAATAGCCTTCCTTGAGATTGTTGAGGTCCTCCAACCAAATCCAACACTTGGTATCGTCTTCTTCATATGAGTAAGCTTGGCATTGACAATTGTTCAAACACTCTGCTCTGCATTCTTTTTCGTTATGTGCATCGAATTGCGAATCTGGACTTCCTACTTCAACCACACTCAGATTCAAGAACATGTCGCCCACCACAACACCGTCCTTACCACAGATCCTTGACTCTCTGGAACATCCACCTGAAAAATCTCCCTTGGCCCATTTCTCCATGAAATTAGGCTTAAAACCTGGCAAACACTTACACATTTCCTCATTTTTGCTGTTGCAGCTACCGAAATTTCCACAAGCATTGTAGACACTACATTCATCTCTAGGCTCAGCCCAAATCTGTGCCCAGAATCTTTCCCCGTCTAACCGGAAGTACTGAGCTTGACCATAAGAGCTCATGATAAACCTTGTATTGGTATACAAAGATGTGAAGAGAGGAGGCACGGAGGCATTGTGAACGGTTACAGTCTCTGTGAAGTTGGAAAGAAAGTAGGAAATTGCATAAGGCATCTCATCGGATCCGATGAATTTACCCGAAATTCCGCTTTTCCAGTATCTCATTGATCTTTTCCAAATGATGAACTGTTTGTCTTCTTCTTGATCCATCTCAAAGGTGAAATTTCCAGGTGATGGATCGTTGAAGCTTCTCCATGATGATAAAGTCATATTCTCATCCATCCTCATCCCTGGAAGAAACGTATCAGTAGGATTCTGAAAACTTTGCCAAACCACATTTGCTTCATCTCCATCTCTCATCAACACAAGATTGCCATTATCCGTCAGCTTTACCGTTCTCTGCGCAGAGACCGAGGAAGGTTCAAGATCAGTGTCCCAATACACTCTTCCCTTTGAATCAGTGACTTCAAGATTTCCATCTTTAGAGATAGTGAGAATGCCGGACCGGTCAAGAACAGGAGTTTCACGATTTGCAACCCAGACAACAGTAAGTGGATGTAAATGGTAAAACCAAATCCCTAAGTACCTTCTTCCATCAGAGCTTCCATTAGGAGTGAAGAAGCCGAGCTCGAATCTCTCACCAGCTGAAACAAGAGTGTCCCCATGGCTATCATTGATCAATGTTGAACCCTTGATCAATGTCATGGGGTCTTTAACTGAAACAAAGCAATCTAATCGACAAACATTCAGCAAAAACATATAGAAGAAGACAGAAAGTATCATTTCTCTAACCAGTACTGACCATATCTTACTCATCTGGTATCTCCATTTTGTCTTCTTAAAACCTCAAAACGTGTCCGAAGAAAAAATGAAAAAAGTTTGCCTCAACGTCAACGAAAAGACCCACCTCGAAAAGTAAAAATGTGGAACGCAGCTAATCATGTGTTTTAAGATGTTTCCAAGAAAAAACAGAACAAGTCTCACTTGAGCATCTGAAGCAAAGGCCATGTAGATACTTACTACTTTACACCAACTTAGCTACTGTATGTAGATACACAAGTGTTCAATTCACACACTTGGTAATACTTTTTCGGCCATGGATCTATAAATAGTTAAAAAAGACCCAACATTCTTTGAAAAATACGTATTTTATAGTTTTTTTTTACAGTGATAGAGACATAGGGGTACCTAAACGTGAATTATTGGGAAAAGGGGACAAATGTGTTGAAGAAGTCAATCTTTTGTCCTTATTGGTGCTTTTGAAAGAGTGGAAGTTGACCTTGCAAACTTTGGTTAACCAACTTTTTTCCGGATTTTTTGTGAGATTGAAGGAGTTTTGAACTTTTGACAAACACGGGATTTCTTGTCTTTGAAAAATGTTGATATAAAACGCATAATTAAAGGCAGCTTCGGCTTCTGATTAAACAAAGAGGGCTAAGCAGAGAAGAAATGATGCACATCATGTAACCATGTAACTATGAGACATTACTATTAAAAGTATAATAAAAACATCAATCAGGTTTCACACTGAAACAACTTTGTCTTGTGCCTTGTTTATTTATTCCTCTGGATGTTTCATAGATATACCTTTAAAGGGCATAGCAGTTCCAAGTTCCTAGACAAAACTCACAAATATTGTTTAAGGCCTTTTTCTGTTATGAGAGTTGGATTGGTTCACCACATAAATTCTCTAACTCCTCTTCCAAGAGTTTATGCAACTTCGCTTCTGTTCGCCGATAAATCCACGCATTAGCATCCCGGTCCCAGTCGAATCTAGAAGGGCCACTACGCCAAAACAATATGAAAAAAAAGGAAGGATTAAGATGACATCAATGTGAATCAAAGATGTGGAAGCAAAGAGTCAAGTGCAGCGATATAAAGTTTTAAAAGCTTAGTTTCTCCATAACTTACGAATACACAAACCAGAAGATACAGATAAGAAATTCGATTTAGATTTTAGACCCCTAAAGTTGACAGCTTTCAAAGAAAAGAACAAGAATCTTTACCTAACAGGTGAAGACATCCAGATTTGTCGATTTGGAGTTTGCTTATTGATTACATATGTGCCTAAAGATCCAAGCTTAATGGTGAGAACTTCATTCTGTTGGAAACAGCAAAAGACAGACTTATAAGCACACATAAGATTTCGAAAATAGGAACAAGATCCTTAATTCTTAAAAGAGGTTTATCTTTACCCCATAATCTATGTCGAAACCATCAATCTGGACATTATCACCATAATCCTGAACATGAATCATGTTGTTTTAGTAAAGACATTGTAAGTAAGTAGGAACAAAGTATAAGGTATTGCACACTAAACCCAAGAGAGAAAAAAGGCTTTAGATTTAAATACCTCGATTTTTTCAAGAAGGTCGCTTATTGTGAAGTTAGCTAATCTGTGAAACTCATCTTCCTGCAAAACCAAACTGTTTTTCTTTCCGTTTGTTCATACTTTCATGAAATTAACGAATCATATACAATAGAGGATCTAAAAGGGAGAATATTAGGATATAAATTACCTCGAATCGATAGAAGCAGGACCTTGAGAAGAGAAGCTTCTGGTAGTAAAAGAATCATTGCCGATTCGAGATCCTATTCGCCAGAAGAAATCCAACGGTTGCGTGGAATCCTTAATCAAACTGCTTGAACATCTTACGCCATTGATACGGAGAAGGACTGGAGAAAGCTTGAGAGACCTCGGCAATTTCCGCAGAAGCAGAAACCTTGAAACTGTAGCCATGGCGGTTCTGTGGCAAAACATTCGTCGCCTCTTTTCTTATTCTTCGTTGTCCAATTAGGCCCACACCGAGGCCCAAAATTAGGGTTTAGCCGGTTCGATCCAATGTTCTTGTTAAAAAACCGGTCTGGTTCACAAGACTTTTTGTTTTTAATTATTCGTTGTCCAATTTTTTGGTCCATCTGGTCTGGTTCGCAATGAGGCCCAAAATTTGGTTTAGCCGGTTCAAGTTTTTTTCGATGTTACGGTTTAATAAAACCGATCCGGTTCACAAGAGTTTTGTCATTTGTGTGCGAACAGAAGTTTTTCTTCTGCTGGCATGAGAAAATCAGAATTTTGAAAGAAAAACAAAAATCTGGTTTTTGGGGGCTGATTAGGTTTTGTTTCTTCAATCTCTGGGAATTTCAATATAGCTATGCTCTCAGGTTAATCCGTTTCTTCCTATCTTTCGATCTTTGTTTTTCCACTGTTCGGATATTCTGCTTTTCTCCTTCTTGCTTGCGGGATTACGTGAGAGAATAGTTTTCAATGATCCCGAGTTCGTGTTGTCTGTCGAATCACAATGCGACTCCAAAATTTCTAGTTTAATTAGTGAAATCTATCCATGGCATTGGGAATTTTGAGATTCTTTGGTTTCATTAATGGTACTAATAATCAAGCTAAGAAATTTGAAAGTTTGCGTTTGTTTTGATAGTGTTTATGGGTGTATTGGCTGAATGAGAGAAGGTCGTAATTGCTGAATTTAAATCCCTTATGTGAAAATTGTGTAGATTTGGGGACTGAATTGCGGGATTACCTGCAAAATTTCTAGAAGAGGAAAAAAGAAAACATAATCAAAAGTTGGATTTTGGCTATGTGTTAATCAATTGGCTATTGAAACAGAAGTAGACATGTTTGGTTTGATGTAGCAAATGGGTTTCCATGTTTCACCATTGATGGATGAATCATGCTATATCTTCTTATCTTTTTATGTGCTGTTTTTGGTAGATTCGGGCGAGGTACCTACCGCTGATGGCGATAAAACCTCTACAGAAAACAGCAAAAAACGGAAGCTCAAGACTCCTATCCAAGTTATGGCGCTTGAGAATTTCTACAACGGTAATTGTGGCGTTGTTATTTGTATATGTTCATTTATGCCAAGCCGTATATGCTTTACAGGTGTGATTTGTTTTCTTTTACAGAGCACAAGTATCCAACCGAAGAAATGAAGGCTAAGCTAGCAGAGGAAATAAACTTAACCGAGAAACAAGTTTCGGGCTGGTTCTGCCATAGAAGGTTAAAAGACAAACGTTCTGTGAAAGAAGATGGGAACACCATCGGGAGCCAAGATCGGTCAAGCGTTGTTCTTCAGGATCGCGGAAGCGGGCTTCGACAGGATTCATGTGGTAGCACTAAGCAAACGGATTATAGGACTCCGAAGCCAAGGGAAGTTGAGAGTCAAAGGCTTTATGGGGGCTCTTACATGGGAAATGCTGATGGTGAAGATAGTACATCTTCTGAACGTAGCTCATCATTACATAAGAATCTTGTCTATAGCAAAGATGGCGGCTGTGATTTGGAAAGTTCTAGATATGTTGCACATAATGATGTTATTCAGCATCCTCAGGTTATGAGAAGCTATGGGTATAGTAAGCCTTCGGGATACTTGAAAGTGAAGGGAGAGATTGAGAATGTTGCTATCACTGCCGTAAAGAGACAATTAGGAAGACAATACCGAGAGGATGGTCCACCTCTAGGGGTTGAATTTGATCCTCTTCCTCCTGGTGCATTTGAGCCTCAGACTAATGTTATAGTTCAAGGTGAGTCATGATAAAATGTTTCAACTTTATCTTAAGTCTTCTGGTTAATGTGTTATGAGAATTGAGTTAGTGGTTTGGAAAAGCTAAAATCATCTTCTTCGTGTGTCAGATTGTGAATGCCTTTACCCATGTCCAGTCAGATTTGATTGCTTTTTCTATCAACTGTTTTGTCAGAGCCAATCTATGTTGGGAATCAAAGACGGTCTCACCCTCCATATTTAACTGGAACTAAGAAGAGCTTTAATCCTGGTTCTGTAAGTGAACTTTCAGAAGCTTTCTTCTTATATTAATGACATGCCCTTGCCCTTGGGGATCATAAACTAGAATCATCACATTTCTTGGCTAAACTATCTTTGTTTTTCTTTCCTCTGAGGTATTATACTCTAATCCTTTTCTTGTTTAATTTCCTTACAGAGCTATGAATTAGCTCGTAAATCAAAGATGCATTCGCCAGATCCATATTCGGAGGATGATGATGATGGTGATGACAACATGATGGTTGGAATGGAGCCTGGTCTACTACGAGATAAGCAGAGTCTTCGGGAACCAAGGCTGAAATCCCCTTCTCTCTATTACTCCAATCCAGTCTCTGGCCACAAATCGTTAAAAGAGACATTCAAAGGTTCACCCCGAGAAATTCCTCTAACTAACATCAAGAAGAGCCGGATAAGCTCCAAAAGTCGGGCTGAAGGTTCGAGAAACGATCTGATTGCCAACGTCCATAATCTTTCTGGAAGCAATATTGAAACCAATCAAACTCATGATTATGAAAAAAGTATATTCAATGGTGGACGAAAGAGCGGACATCTCACTAAATCTTCAAAGTTGTTGCCTCTTACTAACAGCCGATCCCCTGACTCAATGGAGAGAGGTCCATCTTCTTGGATGGTAACGATTTGTCTAAAACATCTATGTCTATAGGTTCTTTTCTTCTTTTATGGAAATATGAGTTGTGTTTTGTGTGATATCTTCTTTCGAAGGCGGGAAAGTTTCATGGAGAGAGGAATCATATGAAAATGCATAGAGAGAAATTGCATTCGACTGATGAACCACCGGTGAGTTTGATGTTTAATCAATATTGAGATTTTACATATATTAATATAGTATTTACACAGTTTGCAGGCTCCACCAAGTTCTTGTTCTGAACCTTAACGCTTTTTTTTTCTCTCTTTAATAGGTTACCAAACAAATGAAACACGGCTATCTTCAGCAAGTCTATGCGCCAAAATCATCAAACAGTGAGATTCTTGGACGAAAAGGCCAAATAAATGGGTTAGTAACCATTATAATGAATTTTGTTGTCCCAAACAAAGATTAAAAAATAGCTTATTGGACCATTCTATGTTATTAGGTCTGGTGCGGAAGTGCCTTCTAGTTTCAGTGGGGACGAAACAGCAGAAACTAGCTCTTCTATGGATTAAGTAAAGGTACAAAGGGAGATTAGGAATTTCCGGTTTGTAGATATGATGAAACCGATTTAGGATTGTGAAAAAGGTATATCGTGTGATTGGTAAATGTTAGAGCTTTCTTACATTTTGGTACTTTCTAATACGGTACCAAAGTGATACAATGAAGATGTATGAGCTATTGTAATAATAGCCGTTTTGTTTTGCTTTGCTCCGCTCCTAAACCGTTACCGGTTATTGAATTGTTCTGGTACAGGGAGAAAGATTGACCGGATTGAGCTTGTGAAGCCCAGTGATTAAAATAAGAAAAGTTAGGCCCATTTATTAAAGATCAGATTAGGCCCAAAATATTTTGAGTAGCCGGTTTAGTACGTAAAAGGCGGTCCGGTTTAGAAGGCAAGATAAATAAAGAATTGTGTGACTGGGAGTTTTCGTCACATGAGAAAAAATCAGAGCCGTTGACTACGTTCGTAAAAAGTGTGTGGTACAATTTTGAGTCGGCCAAAAAAGGTTTCTTTTAGGGTTAGCGTGGCTTTGCCTCAAAGTCTCTCCATTTGAAGGATAACATTGCTTCTCTGGCTGGAACTGATTTTGAATCTTTTCGCCTTAATCATCTCTATTTCAAATCTGGCTCTGCTCTCTGGTGAGAATACCTCTCCTCTTGGTCTTTTTTTTGTTCTCTCTCTCTCCTCAGATTCCACTGATCTCCGATTCTGTGTTTCAACGAGTTTTTCGTGACGATGGTTTCGTATTTTTAAACCCGTGTTCGTGTTTTGTTGTTGCGATTTTTTGGTTACTTAACTTGCTGACTCTCTTTTTTTTTTTCCTGTAATTTCGTCGAACGGTTAATATCTTCTTGTTGGATTCGATTTTGACGGTAGGTCTTGAAAAGATGATCTCAGTGGATATTTTGTTTCTGTTTGCTCGGTGGATATTTTTTTCCTTTATTCTTTCCTTTTTGGTATCATGTTCTGTGATCTGAATTGCAAGCTTTTTGCTTCTTTTTTCTTTTCTTGTCGTGTATCAGTGTTAAAATCGCTCTCTGTCGGTCTCTCTCTGTCTTATTCAATTTTTTTTTCCCATTAGGTGAGCAACTCATTGGGATTTTAGGAAGTGGGTTTTCTTAAGCTCGAAACAATTGTTCTTCACTCTGGCCGCTTCTGCAAAGTCGTGTGCTTCTCGCACCTCTGCGCAGGTGTGGGGTGGCCTTGAAGTGGTGACTTCACTTTGTCTTCCAAGGATTTCTCTAGCATCAGTCATTTGGAGGCTCCGTCGTGTTTCAGAGGGTCTAACCCTTGATTACGGCTAACATTGTTAACGCACATATGAACCTCCAAAACTTATAAGAGCTTTCTATTCTTGCAAAACGTTATTGTTTCTAGTTGTGGTTGTAATTAAGAGAAGAGATTTTGTGGTTTAGTTTTTGGTTTTTTAGTTTGCTCTGTTGTTCTTATCTAGTGGGTGATGTAGTCCATGTTATTTAGTTTGACAAAATGGTCAGGTTTTCATGCTTCAACGCCCACATCCACCGCCATAGACCTAAGGTAAGTTGAAACGTCATTGCCTCTTTGTACTGAGGAACCGTTGTTTTATATTCTCTGCGCTAGATTCATTTGTCCTATAAGAGAACACTAATCCATTCCTGTGTTCCGGCGATGCAGAAATCCGTGGAAGGATTTTCAGAACGAGTGATCAGAGAAGATGGCTCTAAATCAAAAGGATTGAGCTCAATCATATTTGGGAGAAATATTGCTTCTGTTAGTGAAAACAGCAAGCCAACTGGCTCTACCGCTATTGAGCGTGTCTGGAAGTCTGAGGAAATTAAACCCAGTGGCATTCGTGAGCATGATGTTGGGACGCATCAGGTGCGGCATCTCAAGAAGAGTCAGTCTCATGGAGATGAACTATACTTGGATGGGAGGGATGCCACAGAGAATGGAACAGACGATGGAACAGATCGGATTACTTCTCCGAATTCTCTTGAACAGAGTGGTACTCTTGCGGCAGGAAGCAGCAAACATGTAGAAGGAAGTCCTAATC
>OVAY01001430.1:0-29382 GCA_900406395.1 Kernera saxatilis | reverse complement strand
GCATCTTCATCCAGATGGACCATCTGGATGAGCAAACGAACATGCCCTAACTGTTACCTGTAACCCCATTCGTTGTCATACCAGGAGACAAGTTTCATGAAGGACTTGCTTAATCCAATACCAGCATTGGCATCGAAGATACTTGACCTGAAATTTTTGACAATGACCACCATATTTGAGAACCAAAACTAGATTTTGAAATTCATGACCATCACAAGATTTAAGTGTGAGATACCTTGAATCTCCGACAAAATCGTTGGAGACTACATCTTCTTCTGTATACCCAAGAATGCCCCTAAGTGGTCCTTCTGAGGCAAACCTATTAAGAGATTTACATCAAAATCGTGAGAGGTTACTACAGTGCCATATTAAGTTCAGGTGAGGTAATAATAATAGTAAGGGAAATTAGTTGAACGAAGAGTTTTGGGAGTAATACTTTATGGCTGCCTTAACATCTTCGTAAGATGCATCCTTCTCAAGTCGACAAGTTAAATCCACAACAGACACATTTGGTGTTGGGACACGGAAAGCCATTCCCGTTAGTTTTCCATTGAGTTCTGGAAGAACCTTACCAACAGCCTATTGAGACGAGAGCAAAACAAAATTCATGGCTTAAATATGATTCCAGATTGGTTGTGTATATATAACCATATGATTTTGTGTACCTTTGCAGCGCCGGTTGAGCTAGGAATGATGTTTTGACTGGCGCCTCGGCCTCCTCTCCAGTCCTTCATTGATGGGCCGTCCACAGTTTTCTGAGTTGCTAAATATGGAAAGAAGATATGAAAACAAATAATTTAGTCTTCTCAGGTTAGTGATATACGGTGACTTATAACAAGAGGACCAAGAATCGAAGACCTGTGGTCGCATGGACTGTTGTCATCAAGCCTTCAAGAATTCCAAATTCCTCATGCACCACCTGAAAGATACAAGTTAGGGGCCAGAGACAACTTATTTGACCTTAACGTCGCTCTTCACAACGACATATACACAGGACAAAACAATATGCAAAGTTACAAACCTTAGCAAGAGGTGCAAGACAATTGGTGGTACAGCTTGCATTAGAGACTATATCCATGTTTGGTTTGTATGTCCTCTCATTTACTCCAACAACAAACATGGGTGCATCCGCTGAAGGGGCAGAAATGATGACTTTCTTGGCGCCACCCTGCACAGACAATAGAAGGTCAAGCAAACCGTAGGCCATTTTAACAGAGGAATGTTTGAATTAATATAAGGCCTGGTATTAAATGTTAGCATCAGTGACACAAGTATTAACCAAGTGAGTTCAGATGAAAATGCACACCTTCAAATGTGATGAAGCTTTTGCAAGGGTGGTGAATACTCCCGAAGACTCAACAACATACTCAGCTCCAAGATCAGCCCACGGGATTTCAGCTGGGTCTCTGAGGAAGAACCAATAAGATGTCAGGCTCTAAAAAGAGTAAGCGTATTACCTTATCAATAGAAAAAACATGACAAATAATCATAATTTGACCATGTCCAGACAGAAGTATATAATTAGTCAACATTTTGATACATGACCTCTTGCTGACAACTTTGACCTGTTTTCCATTTATCTCCAAAGTTGACTCATCAATGACATTGATGGTTCCTTTGTAATTTCCATGAGTAGAATCATACTTGAACATGTAAGCCTGCATAAGAGGGGAGAAAATATTTGCAGTAAGTTTGATATACAAGTATCCCATGCCTTTTAAAATGATTTCCTTAAACTATAATGGGTTCAAGCAAACGAAAAAGTTACCAAGAGTAAGATACACCGAATGGGATGAGATAGCAACAGTTATAAGAAATTCCTGGCTAAAATTACTTTAAAAAATGGTAAGAGCATCTCCTGCTAGATAAGACAGTAATCATCCTTACCATGTACTTGGCGTCTATGAATGGGTCGTTGACTGCTACAACCTCAATATCATCTCTGAAAGTTGCAATGCGAAGGACCAACCTTCCAATCCGACCAAAACCTGTCTCGCACATAGTAAAGACTCAAGCATCTGTAAGAAATGAAAAAGGTAGGGGACTACAAGTATATGCGAAGGAATGAAGGCATATACCATTGAATGATGTGGGGTTTCAAAATTAATTAAACAATGGATAAAAAGAACATACCATTGATCCCGACCTTTGTCTTTCCATTGCTCCTTGACCCTATACAACCCAATCAAATCAAATTCAGCAGTAAGAATGCAGCCTCATATACAGCTAAGATTTTCAATGAATTTTGTTTTCTTACTGTGAACAGCAGGAGGTGCTTCTGTCGCTGTTGCCTTGATAGGTTGAACACTTCTCGCATTGCATTTTCTGTACATTTGAACATAAAAACACTTCTGAGAACCAAATAACACATCGTGTAATTTACATGTAGAGTTTGCCACTGAACTGTAAAGATGAAGATGACCCAGTAGAAACCGCAGCACCAGAAAATGTGGACGAGGTCAGATTGTGACTGAATCCCAGACTTGACGTGACCTGATCATTTTTGGAATCTTCAAAAATAACGAAAAGTCTCCAAACGTAAAACCTTAATACTGTCTATCATCGCTTAGATCGTCAGCAGATAACACATGCCAAAACTAAACGATTGGGAATTCAATATTTCAACGCAAGTGAGGACGCGAGTAGAGAAGATCAAGATACAATAACAACCCCAAGATAGCAACATCACCTCCTACTCTATACGCACAAGCCCCAGGCGATACGGAAATACGAAATCCAAGCAGAACAGAGCGTAAGCGTAAACATATAAAATCGAACACAAACCCGAGGGAGGACAAACAAAAACGCTTTATACCTGAGAATGATCGTACGACGGCGATGTACAAAGCTCAACACGAGGAGCGGCGGCGGAAGTGGCGGCGGATCTGAGTAGAGAAGAGAAGGCCATTGCTAAGCTACCAGAAAACAAAGAGATATCGCCGCCAAAAACCCTAACTAACTCTTCCGCTGTATGGCTTTTGAGTGTAGCTGTAGAGCCAAAACAACAAGGGAACGTGAAGACTCCGAAATGTTCGTTGAGTCAAAAAATTGAAAGAAATGCAATCGCAATTGCACACTCTTGAGTCTTGTCTATTTCGCAGAATATTCTCATGTAAATATGCTTACGACGGGTGTGTTCCCATGCGGCACGGCCCATTGTAACTACTTGTACCTTAATGGTGCGATGAGAACTAAAGGGTTGAGATTTCAGGGAGGAACAACAAATAAAGACGCGTGTACTGGACCAGCGTCAGGCCCATGATTGGTGGGCCTGCGGTCAAATTTGAACAACGCAGACGTCTCTTTTGTCGTTTATTGAGCCAATTACGGTTGGGGTTGGGGAAGCAGCGTTGCCACGTCAGACTGAAATGGCCTAGTTTCAGGTTGCAACATGGCAAGTCGAGCTGACTCTTCCCTCTAAAAATGGCTTTACGTTAAAACGACGACGAACTGGTCCAGCTCCGAATGGCCACGTGGCATTCCCCTCGAAACAATCGTGGCTGTTCTGCATTTCGTTCGTCTCACAGTTCTCTGTGTGATTGATTTTCTCTTCTGGCTCTCCCGTCAAAAATGGCGAACCGTCGGTTGTTTCTTCGTCTTATTCTCTGTATCTCCAGAATTTCCCAAAGACTTCTTTGAATCTTCATCTTCTTCTCTCTGGATTCGCCGCTGCCCCTGTCGTCGACGTTTTCGTCCTTCGAGCTTATGCCTTCGGCAAGGTTTCTCTCTCTCTTTCTGCTCGTTTCTGCCGCTTATGGATTTTCAATGCAACTATTTCCATGCGTTTGTTGAGCAATGTTGACATGCTACAGCCGAGTTTCCCGATTGATTTTGTGACTGAGTTTTCTGGGATCGGTTGGTTCGTCTTCGTATTTGATGTCTTTACTTGTAGAATTCGATTTAAATTTGGCAAACATGTGACTTATGGATGTTGTAAACGATGTCTTCTAATTAATAAGCTTCTGTTTGCTCTTGCTTTTCTTTTTTTTCTTCCATCAGATCGTTTATATGGCTTGAGCTCCTCTCTTTCCTTTAGCTAGTTGTGGCTGTACAATCTCCAATAGCTTCTGTGACAATTCTCTTTTTCTTTCTGATAGATGCCTATGGAAAGGTCGTTTAGCAATGCAAGAATGGCCAATAGTTTCATGTTCTGGAATGATTGTGTTGACCCAGAAGATTTAGAAGCAATGTGGATGGATCCTGCGGTGAGAGCTGAATGGTTAGATGTTGGAGAGACTAAAGGACAGAAGGTTCACCTCTCAAGGGATCCTGATGGACAGCCTTATCTGACACAGACTGAGATGAAGGTAATCATTTTCTAAAAATGTTTGTATGTTTGGCAGAACTTTCATATGCTTTTCATTTGATTTCAAAATTCCAATTGAAGATTGATGTGGACTTTGTGAATTCATCAATTCCTTGTTATTGCAGGCTGTTGCGGATATTACTGTCCGAAGACATTTTGATTCAATATTGGATCCGGTATGCTTCTTTGTCTCCTAATACTGAGAGACTCATTTTGGTCTTTTATCATGACTCATAGCATATTTTCAAAGTGGGCAGTTCTTTGAAAACCAGTGCTTTTGAGCTTGGTTTTAGCTGCTATTGACATCAATTATTCCCTTTCTGATCTCAAAGTTTTTCATCTCCCTTTTCCTCTGCAGGAAATGATATGCGCAATTGCTGAGCTGGAAAGTGACCGAAAGCCTCTCATTATGCGGTACAACAAAAAGACCAAGGAAACTGGCTTAGGAATTTTACAGGTTTTAGCAAAGACATCAGAGTGGTTGGCTGGGTACAAAATGATTTCTAGTTCCTCTCCTTTCCAAGAGGATCTTAAATTTTTTTAATCTTATGTTCCGGTTTTGGTAAAACTTTATTGCAGAGGACAAGGCTATCAGGCATATAATGTCGATGACAATCCTGATCTTCTTCACAAGCCCTTTATAAATGTATATTTTGGGGCAGCTTACCTGAAATGGTTGACAGACTATCAGAATAAGTATGATACAATGTCCCTAAGTTCACATTGCTAGCTTTACAATTTCAATGACAACAAGCCTAAATTTCTCCTGGAACAAGTTAAATTTTTGACACTTCCATGTGCAGCCAGAGAAGTGAAGAGTTTGTTGTCAGAGCATATAATGGTGGGACAAAAAAGGCGACTCACAAGTCGACATTACCTTATTGGAAACGATACCTTGCAGTGAAAGACTCTCTCCCTTCAAGGTTGTTGTTTCGGTTCTTTGAATGTTCTTTCTAACTTGTTTCTGCCGCCATATATATATTATGCATGGAACCGCAAGGAAAAGGTTTTGTGGTGCAGTGAGCTTTGATATTGTTATTTTTGTGCGTACTTATAATGAGTTAGTTATGCCAAGAAGATGAGAGAACCAAAGCTTCTGTAATAAAACTGCAGTCTCTTTGGTAATTGTTGTTGCAGAAAACATGTCGATGCTGGCCCTTCAAGCTTTCATCCTACGAATCCCGGTTCACCAGGCTCAAGTAATCTCTCCTTCTTTGTATCGTTCTGTATCATATAACAATTTCTGCACGTTAATTCACATGCACCTATGTCAAAAGTTTAAGATCTCTAGAAATATTAGGAGCATGGTGCAGTGTGCCATTGCTTGAGCTGCACATGCACTCAGATTTGGAGAATTTCTATCATTCTCTTTTAAGTTTTGATATGAACTGGAATGTACCCTCTGGTTGGACAGACACCAATTTCACATACTGGGACTCTAGAGCTTCCCCTGAAGATATGGAAGATATGTGGAATCATTCTGAAGTATGTAAAGAGTGGACAAAATCCAAAGAAGAAAGGGGAAAGGTTCGTTTCTCACAAGATAGTGTAAAGAGGCCTTACCTTTCTCGAGGGGAACTGAAGGTAACGTCTTTTAATTGACAGTATATAGCCCGAGCAACTAGACATAGTTCTAGAACTACTACCGACACCGTTCTCACCATATTGCTTAAAAAGTAATGATATAATTTTTCTTTTCAGGCGGTTGCAGAAATAATTGTTTCAAAGTACTTCGGCACAAAAGGAATTAGAGTGGTAAGTGTGCATATCTGTTAACCATCACCTGCTTCACTATTTTTCAACGCCAAGGAAACTTTTTAATGGACATATTTGGGTTATTGATATGCTAATCCTGAAAGATATGTTCCATTTCACTGATGCAGTCTCTTGTTTGTGCTGTTGCTGATACTGTGAGCATGCGGTTTGTGAACGGTACTGGAAAACACGTAGGAATACTCGGAGTGGACTACTCAACTGCTGCCTGGTTAAACACGTAAGTTTGTGACCAAACTTCATATTTCTATAGTCACATTATAATGTCTAATAAACTATCAAAATCCAAATGTGGCTGTTTTCTGATTGAAGGGAGTTAGGATACCGAGCATACAGAGTTGATTCAGCAGACGATCTAACCAAACCATTTGTTTCTATGTACTTTGGCGTAGCCTATTTGGTTTGGTTATCCGAATATGAAGGACGGTAAGCCTCCAACTCCCAAATCTCTATACTTAAAGCTCCTGATTTGACAAACATATCTTAGTCAAAACATTTCATTAATCTGATGGAATGGAGTCATATATTTATTATATTTGTTCAAATGATGCGATACGCAGGGAGAGAAGTAATCAGTTCATCGTCCAAGCATATATCAAAGGTCCTGACCAGGTCGACCTTGAGGCATCATGTCCACTGTGGCTCAAGTTTGAGCAGTCTCTGAGTTACTATGAAGAGTCCAAGAGGTATTAATGTTCAAACCGTAACTAGTTTGTTTTTCTGATGGAAAACATATCTGATTATATGACTGATTTTGATGGTTCTTTGTCTCATCAGGGATTCAGCAAGCTGCACTATCCTATGAGACAGCGTCTATTCAATATTCATACACAAATGATGAAGATTAAAGGATTTAGCTTGGATTCGAGTGTTTGTATCTCACGATTTCCTTTCTGCGATTTCTTCTTGTCTTTTCTATTCTTTTTCTTAAATTTCTTCGTTCCTTGTTCTGCTTGGACGACGATGAATTGATTTAACAGCTCCGTAGAAAATCAAACAAATGACTGGTTCTCTTTCACAAGGGTAAAATCAATCTTGAAATTGGTTAAGAAAAAACAAAGTTAGTATACAAACAAAATAAGCATAATTTCAACACACAGCATTTGGTCGTTTCATTTTGCAGTGTTGGGTTTCGATTTTTAAAATAGACGAAATTTAAATTCGGTATAGTATTGAGATTCGGCTAAACCGGCTTTGAACTCCCCTAGTTTACGCGTGTATATATATAATCTGGGAACGGAGGCTAACGTATTCTTCGAGTTTTGTTTATTTCCGTCAGTAATAATTTGAGCTAATTTTAAGGGAGAGAATGGAGGAACCCACTTCGGATCCGGAGCAAGGGGGAATCACCATCATAGCTAAATCCCGCCATGTCCCTAAAACCCTAGGACGAATTCAATCCCAGAAACTAGATTCTGACCAGAATGCTCCTCAGTTTGAGAAATTCACTAATCTCAACCCTAGTTCCGACACTACATCCGCCGCAAACTTCGAAGGGCTCGGATTAGCAGAATGGGCAATTGAAACGTGCAAGGAGCTTGGCATGCGTAAACCCACTCCAGTTCAGATTCACTGCGTGCCCAAGATACTAGCCGGACGAGACGTTTTAGGGCTTGCTCAGACTGGGAGTGGTAAAACAGCGGCCTTTGCTCTGCCGATACTTCACCGCCTCGCTGAAGATCCTTATGGAGTCTTCGCGCTTGTGGTGACGCCAACCAGAGAGCTGGCTTTCCAGCTCGCTGAGCAGTTCAAGGCGTTGGGTTCGTGCTTGAATTTGCGTTGCTCTGTGATTGTGGGAGGAATGGATATGCTGACGCAAACGAGGAGCTTGGTTTCACGACCTCATATTGTCATCACTACTCCTGGGAGAATTAAGGTTTTGCTTGAAAACAATCCAGATATTCCTCCAGTTTTCTCTAGAACCAAGGTAAAGAACATCCACTTTTCTTGCTCCAGTTACATTTTGAGCCATGAAAGTTACTGCCTTTTGATTTCTATTTTTTATTTTTTTAGATTCTTAGCCTTACTTAGTGTATGTGTGGTTTGTTCAATTAGTTCTTAGTGCTGGACGAGGCGGATAGAGTTCTTGATGTTGGTTTCCAAGACGAGTTGCGGACAATCTTTCAGTGTTTGCCCAAAAGCAGACAAACATTGTTGTTCTCTGCTACGATGACTAGTAACCTACAGACTTTGCTCGAACATTCTTCAAACAAAGCTTATTTCTATGAAGCCTACGAAGGGTTAAAGACAGTTGATACTCTTAAGCAGCAGTACATTTTCTTAGACAAAGATGCCAAAGAACTATATCTTGTGCACATCTTGTCGCAAATGGAAGACAAGGGCATTCGATCAGCCATGATTTTTGTCTCGACCTGCAGGTCTCATATTCGTAGCTATACAAATTCATCTATTAGCTGGTGATTCCATTTGCAGTTTCTGATTAGGCATTGTTTCATGTTTTAGAACATGCCAAAGGTTAAGTCTTATGCTTGAAGAGCTTGAAGTGGAAAATGCGGCTTTGCATTCACTGAATTCCCAGTCTATGCGACTCTCTGCACTCAGTAAATTCAAGTCCGGGAAAGTACCGATATTGCTTGCGACTGATGTTGCCAGCCGTGGATTGGACATTCCTACTGTTGACCTTGTCATCAATTATGATATCCCGAGGTACCTTCTGGTGAAAATTTCCTTTTTCGTCTATTCACTGTACTTTTGAAGCTTACTGATATTCTTACTCTACATCTTGGCTCACATCAGATATCCGAGGGATTATGTCCATCGTGTTGGACGTACAGCTAGAGCTGGCAGAGGAGGACTGGCTGTAAGCATTATCACTGAGGTAAATCAGGAAATCATTGAATTACACAAGCCATTGACTCTTAGGTTTCTTGTTCATGGTTTGCTTAGACCTTCACCCTTACATTTCCTTCTGCAGACGGATGTGAACCTTATCCATGAAATCGAAGCGGAAGTTGGAAAACAAATGGAACTGTACAACTACAGAGAAATCACTGACAGTTTAGAAGTCACAAAGGTAAGATTCGCTCTGTGATACATTAAAGTTCTGTCTTTTACATTTGGCTCAGTCTTATCCAACACGGAGTCATACCAGCTCTGCTTCGCCATGGTGTTCTAAATATTAGGTTTTAGTTCATGCAAGAAGATCAGTTGTTAGCTGCGAGATATATGTCCAGGCATCTTTTTACTGATTCAAACTTGAAGCAAAGCCTTGAGGCTTATACAAATTTCTAAATCTGAATGTGTAGGTATCAAAGGCTAAAAGGGTGGCAATGATGAAGATGCTAGACGATGGTTTCGAAGACAAGGTCAAAGACCGGAGGAAACAGAACCGTAAAACACTTGCGGATAAAGGGATGCTTAAGAAACGGAGCAAAAGGAGAAAAACCGCAGAAGATAATTGATGACGACTCATCTTCAAGTTTTGTTCTCTTAACTGCATTTTGATCAGCAAAAATCTGAGAATCCATGTTTATTAATGTTGTTGCTTTTTGTCTTGAATCTTGATTGTTTACATTCTCAAATCTTCTGGTCAGAAGCATTCTTACATATCAATCACAAGGAAGAACAATAACCGTCCTTTTCCACATCATGAGATTAAACAATTTCGACTGTTGATAAACAATTTTATTACTTAATTTGTCTCGGTTTTGGTAAAGGAAAAGGGAAAGGAGAAAAGGTCAACAAATATCTCCCTCCTGACCCCAAACACTTGAAAAGAGTAAAGAAAACCTATAAAGAAGAAAGAGAACTGTTTGTTTTACTTTGAAGCCTTATGGTGAGCTGGTTGTTTGGAATGGTTCGACGTTGCTGCAGTTGACATCACACGTAACCGACCGGCTATCTCTGTGAAGGATGGCCGTGCCGTCGGATTAGGCGCCCAACATTCCTCCATTAATATTCTCCAGTCCGAGTCACAATAACTAGGTATGGTCGGCCTCAGTGTGTTGTTCACTATCCCACCTGAACTTAACCGTAAAATTTATGAGCGATCAAGACATAGTCGTGTCTATCCGGTTTAACCGAGCCGAGACAAAAAAAACCGATCAGATAATATATACCGATAAAGCTTCATTTCTTTCATATCCAAACAAACCATAACCAAAACCGAGTCGAAAACAGCATAGGCTGATTAGAACCTCAATTTTTTTAAATTCATTCAAAGTAAAACTCAAACCGAACCCAAAACCAGATTGGACAGAATAACTGAGGGTCATTAGTCGGTAAAAAACGCACCTATTATAGCACCATAGTGCATATTAGCATATGGTTCCTCTCCGGTTAGAATCTCCCACAAGACTATACCAAAAGAGAAGACATCGACCTGCGGGAAAAGATCAATAGCTTGGTATGGTTTCGTTTCCATTCTTTATATTCACTATGAAACATTTTATTTTTACCTTCTCTGAAACTTTGCTACTGCTACCGTTTAGAAGCTCTGGTGCCATCCATGGAAGGGTTCCACGTACACCACCAGATACCAATGTATTTCTTTTAATTTTCGACAAACCGAAATCACCAACCTTGAGGAAGAACAAACGAGTGAAGAGTATAAGGCACAAAATGATTTTGAGCAAAGACATCACATGAATGAAATTTACCTTGCAGATTGGCCGAGAAGGATCTTTGAGGTTCACAAGTAAATTGTCACATTTCAAATCAAAGTGAACAATGTTTTTGGCGTGCAAATATTCCATTCCAAACGCAGCATCCATGGCAATGATGAGTCTCTTACGACGATCCAGGTGTCTGAAAATATAAGAATGAAAAGCAAAGAATCTTTAACCGTTCATCAGATAGGAAAACGCAGAAACGTTATGAGAGAGATCTGTACCTGTCTTTCCTGAGTAGAACATGTCTCAGAGAACCATCAACCATGTACTCTGTTACAGTAGCCAATGTTCCACCAGGTCCATCTTTTACAACACCATAAAATGCAACCACATTTGGATGATGAAGCTTTGAAAGAATTTCAGCCTCTCCCCAGAATTCACCAGTCTAGGAAACAAAAAAAAGGTATTCATAAGCATCCCACGACAACCAATGTTAAAAGTGCTATCACTTCGTAATCATTTTAACATATGCCCAAGAAAATTTTCCAAAAGAAAGATGCAGCGACACTCACTAATCTCTCTTGTTCAGATGATCGACCAGCAAAGCAACTCTTCTTTATCCTCTTGATCGCAACATCTGATCCTCTCCATTTCCCATGATACACTGTACCAAACGTGCCAGAACCAAGCTCCTTTAGCTCCTCGAGATCGTCATTCATAATGATCTAGAAACAATTAGGAACAGAAAAATCATACCAAGGTTAGAATCACATATTTTCTTTTAATATGACAAACAGAGGAATAGAAGACTAAATGTAAGCACACTAATCAGGGGTTTAAACTCGAAGCTTGAATCTTCTAACAAGTCGGAAACTGCATAAAACACTGGCACTGATCCTTTTGTAATGCAAAATAATTAAAAGTTCTATCAGCTGTAAGATTTTAAAGACCATCATACCTGCAAGCCACTTGTATCGTAATCTGCCAGAGACGGACCAAGTGGAGGAAGGCCAGCATTCCTTGTTTCTGTCTTTTCATCCTACAAGTATTCATCCTCATTAGTACATTCATTGATTTGGAATCGTGAAATCAAATCTGCCAGAAACTTATACCTCATGTTCACAATCCGGTGTCCTTAGATTCTCAACCATAGCACCAAATTCCTCACTCTCTGTCACCTTCATCTGTTCATCCTCACGGTTTTCCGTTGAAATGCCATCTCTATTCAATGGAGCGACGCAATGCAATTTGGTAATTTCTCCACCATCTTCCATGTCAGATGGAAAGCCTGGGGTTCTGTCAATATAAGCAACATCTCTTTCGCTAAACTGTTCCTCGGCCAGGTTCCGAAAATAAGACCAATTTTTAGGATCATGATTCTCTACATTCAAACTAACACCCGCTCCATCATGCTGATATGGATGGACACCTGGCGGCATATCCTCAGAGAGTGCCTTTGCAAATATTTCAGAAAGGAAGTCCTGAGGGAACCTGTCATTGATGTCGATAAGAACACCTGAAGAAGCTTGATCTTCAGGGATAACATGACCAATGGCTGTGTCTATATGGCTCAAATTAGGAGCTTCAGTCTCCATACCTCCACCATTGACCAGTCTGTTCTTGTTGGCAGCATCAGGGTTTAAAACATTTTGCTCATTCGATGCCCCAACTTTTTCAGAGATTGTTTCATTAACAATATGGGAATCTTCATGTGATTTACCCTCTCCTTGTTTTGCTGGATCTTGCTGTCCAGTGCTAGCTTGTGAATGGGACATTAAGAACTGAGAGCCTAGCGAGTCATCAGACTTCGACAGGCGATTTAGCATTTCTAACTGTTCACGAGGTATCCTCTCCGAACGATATACCCTCCGTGTGGGCTGTAAAGGTTCCGGATAATCAAGATCGATTAAATTTGACTCAGAGTCAGTATGAACAAGACCACAGGTACCACTTGATGTTGAAAGCTGATCATCTTCACCAGATACAGGTACCTTCTCAGCAGTAACAGCATCACGGTTGGTAGATGAAGGCTTCACAGGATTGCTCTGCCGTGGGTCTCTCCTCGGAGGCAACATATGTGCCGCATCCTGGCTAGGTACAGTTGTAGAAACTGATGCCTCCCGAACTTCGCAGTGATTCTTAACCTCAATATTATCCGCTTGAGGAGGATTCTGGCGATCCTTTGCCAAAATTTGACGATTTTCAGCCTCTATATTCTCACGAACTTTCGTCTCAGGTTTTATGTTTAGCTCCTCTGCCTGCCCTGCTGCGTTTTGCTGTGTGATGCCAGGATGAGGGTATGGCTGCCCTTGGAAAGGCATGGAAATAGAGTGATTGGAAGCACTGTGTTCATGATGCACTGGAAACTGCTGTCTTTCTTCATAATATTGTGGGTATATTCCATAGGAGCTGGAGGAAATCGATTGTGGATACTGAAGAGAGGAACTTGGTAGAATAGATTGGGGATACTGAAGAGAGGAACTTGGCGGAATGGACTGGGCATACTGAAGATTAGCATTTGGCGGAACAGCTTGCTGAAACTGAAATGCAGCATTGTGTGGAATAGATTGAGGATACTGTAGCAAGGAGCTTTGTGGCGCAGGCTCAGAATACTGTACAGAGGATTGTTGGAAATCAATCCCCGTTAATTGCGAAGGGCTGACACCATTGATTCCCTCAATGTTCCTGACATCCAGCTCAGCTAAATTGTTTGCAGAAAAGCTGTCTAAGCCATTAAGGGTTGAGTTGCTTCTTGACCCAATGTCCATATCATTGACAGCTACAACATACTGAAACTCAGAGTCAACATCATTGTGCTTAACCCCCAAAAGAGAACCATCCAAATCGCTAACAGAGAAAAGAAACATTCTAAGCTTTTGCGAACCCCCACGGTTTTCCATCTCATTATACTCCTCCATCATATTCTGGAGATCTTCATCACATGATACAGAAACCAAGGCGTCAAGATCTTCACCAGGAAGTTGATACTTCACAACATGAGTTCGGTAGTAGATTTCAAGAACTTTTTGTCTGAGCTCCTGCCAAGATATGTCCTTTCTTATGGAAATAATGTGTGTTTCACCTCCAACATATCTAAGCTTTGAATCACCTGGACGTGGAAGAATTTTCCCACCAAAGCTACAAAGGACTTTAACCTTTTCTGTTAAACTACCTAAGGCTGAAGAAGATGCATATCCATGAAAATTTCCTAAGCTTCTATCTTGACATAAAGCAGCTTCTGGTGCTGACTGGATATGCCCAAGTTTATTTCCATGGTCATGAAGCGGAAAGTTTGTTCTCTCATACTCCCTCATCCCATTTCCCACCATGTTACCAGCGGCATTGGGGTTTGCAGACCTTTGAGAAATCACCCGATCGCGCAGAAACTCAAGAGAAAATTCCTCTCCTGTTTGTATGGAGTAATGAAGCACCGGCTTAACATCTGAAGCATTCAAATTGGGAGGCTGGGCATTTGCATTCGTGCTGCCCGATTGATCTGGCGTAAACGCTTGAGGGACAGAGTCATTCACATATCCAGGTTCCATAGAGTGTTGCTGGAACGGATGTTGTGGTCTGTTTCTATCCATCACAACAACAACAGTCCTTCAAATTATTCTAATTGACAATACCTGCAAGAAGAATCAGGCATACTAAACTACAATGAACCACTAAAACTACTGAGATGCCAAATTGCTTCAGAGATTGCAGAAGATGCCACTACAAACTTCCCCTCGCAAACAATTAAGCTGCAATGAAAGCAGTGAAGAAAAACAATAAAAGTTTAGTATCAAGAAAACGTCAAGACCAATAACCCAGAGGTTCTTCAGATATAAGTGATTGTAGATGAATAATCTGACATCAATTAATCCAAAACCTCAAAGAAAACCCACAGGCCATAGTAATTTACCAAAAGGTACAAACAAAACCCTAGCTCGATATGAAGATTCCGCCATATCACATCGCTAAAATAGCTTTCAGACGAAAAGAAAAAAGACCCAAAGAACAAGAAATGACAGAACATAACCACCAAGAAAGAAAATGTAGAGCTTGACCTGTTCGGTGGGTAAATTTAAGAAGGATTGTGCGAACTAGTATCAATCGAAAACATCTTCCCTTTGCTCAAATGTCAGAATAATACATCAAAAACCCTAACTTCGTATTCTTCTTCTTCTTCTTTTGTTTTGTTTTCTCTCACTTTTCCTCGTTTCTTACTCAAAAATGGAAAAACCGTATAAAAATTAGCAAATGGTCAGACTTTCGTAATGGAAAATAAAAAAATATTTCGTGTTAAGATATAATTTAACTCCGTCTGACTCGGTTGTAAAACCAGAAGAAACGCGAACCGTACATCTTTCGAAAGATTGGAAAATAGACGGCCAAGATGACAGAATAAGATCGGTGGAGTATGGAATCAAGTCCCGTAGCTTATGTTATACGGTTTGCATTAAATAGGACTCTCAATATCATCAGATCCTAAATTATTAACGACGTGGCGAAACTTTTTATATCATTTTCGTTAAAAAGGTTCTCTTTTAATTTCCTTACGGAATGTTTTTGCTCCCCTTTAGTACCGTCAATATATATGGATAGGCATTCTTTTTTATAAATCATACGCATTATATCGGATTATATGGGATTTGAATTTGTTTTACACAATACAAAGTTTACAAACCACATGAATATGAATGCAGTTTTGGATATTTCGATAATAAACATTATCTAACCAAATTAGAATATAGATTGGAATTACCAAATTAGGACCATGACTTGTAACCAGTAAGCCATTAGCGTAACAAGTAAATTCTGGTTAGCTCTCAAGTTTTAAGCCCATTGGGCATAAACACAAAATTCTGGTAGAGAAATAGAAGGAAACAGAGTAAAACTCTGCGTTTCGTTCGAAGAGGCTCATGCCCACATCCAGATCGCAATACCAGAGTCTATTCAGTTACTCGTCTCCGGAAATAGTCGCTGAAAACAGCTTATTCTCACTGGATTCAAAACCACTCATGTCGAACAAGACACGGTGACTGGAAGGCCTATACCCTTCACATAATACTTCAATAAAAATTTATATGCATCAACCTTCAAGTTCTGATTACTTGTGTGAATGCACTCCATAACTTCAACCAATAGTTTAGTTCCTCTCTGCAATTTATAGGACTTTATGTAGCAAAATCAAGGAAATAAACGAGACTACAAAAAGCAGACCATTTGTATTACTCTTAATTTATCTTTCACGTGTTTCGTCAACTCAATACACATGATACACCTGTGTAAGCCAAATGGACACATAACAAATGATAAGCTCACTAACACTCAAATACACAAAGAAAACATGAATCTTATTATGTACAGAAGTCCAAGTCTAGTTCCAATTATGAGTGACGCAGTAATGGCCTCACCATCCACTGGTTACCTCCTTGCCGTAATCATCTCATAGCGTAAGATAATGAACACACATCACATAAAACTGTGGAAAGCCTTTTAATCAGTAGATAAATGGATTATAGCTTGACTACTCCGTTAACTTGGTAAGCAACTGTTTCCACACACGCGGTTTCCAGTTGGCCCAAGTGTCCAGTTGTCTGTGACCAGAAGCTTCCACTTTGACAATGGGACCAAGGTCATTCTCAAAGAAGGAACACACTCGGACACTCCATGAATATTAGTCAGCTACAGCACAAGGAAGAATTATCAGAAGATACCTTTGCTGGAAAATACCCAGCCAAAAATGACCGCAAACCAACACATAGCTAAGTGTATGGCTATAATTAAAGTTTGAGTTTCCATGCTAGGATGAAAAATATATATGCTAATTTTCACTCTTCTTATTTTTCTACATTAGCGATGCAAGACTTCTGCATGAGAAATGGTTAAATGAAAAGGCGAGGTCACTTGTTTGCGAAAAGATTAAAGCGGATATTAATGGTAACCCAGTGCTATCAATGGCTCCTTTTTACTACATTTTTATTCTCACCATGCCACAATTGAAGAATCAACTGTGATAAATTATGCATCCAGAAAGATTCTATCACCTTGGTTAAGGCGGAGAAGATTCTTCCAAGGATACACAACCAATGATGGACCCACCGGCTGGAATGCACATTGGTTTGGTCTCTCTCCAATTCAGAGGCCTATCCAAGGGGTTACAAACCCTGACGACGGGCAATCTCACAATGTCAAATCTCCCTGCTCCTGATTCTTCCCATTTAAGGACCTTGCCTCCTATAACATAGAGCTCGTCCCTTAAAGCTGCAAACCCGTACCCAAAGGCCTCTAACTCTCTCGGATGATTGGGAAGAACAACAGAAGGAACTGAACCAACATTGTACCATTCCCCTTCATCTGTATCCCTAGTCTTGATCAAGCTTTCTCCCCAATCTACAATTGTGTACACTCGATCATTTTTCATCACTTGAACAGCAAACTGCATGGCTCTAGAGAAAGGCCAGACATCCTCCACAGTGGACCAAGTCATGTTTAATGGATTAAAAACTTCAGATGAATTTTGCTCTGCAAATCCCACCTGGTCACTCAGAACATGAAAGCACCCTCTGTACGATAACCCCGAGCAGTCCATCTGTGGTCTAGGCATCGCTGGTAATTCCTCCCATCTGCAATACTGCTATGTCAGACTCCAGTTTGATAGCTTCGCAAGTTAAACATAAGAAAACTTTTAAAAAAAGTATATCTTGCCTATCATAGAAAAAAAAACAAAAAGAGTTTATTGTGGGGATTCTTATGCCAATTATATCCTACACCAGATATTACACGAGAATATGAACCACATTAGTTGAGAAAAAAAAATACCTATCAGCCACAGAATCATAAACCTCAGCAGATGGAATTCCCCTGGAATGGGTTAAATTGCGACCTCCAGCAACATAAACCTTGCCAGAAACAGCAGTACAAGCAAAGTGAGTCCGTGGTGTTTGCATACTAGCAACCATTTTCCATTCTTTCTTAAACGGATCAAACCGCATGACATCTTTAGTGACAACAGGCTTCTGATGAGGAAACGATGATACCGAAGGCGCATAGCAACCCCCGATTACAAGAAGACAATTCGAAACACAAACACACGCAAAACCAGAATGATGCCAGCCATCTTGAACAGCCCTAGTTCCAGGCAATGGATGCCATCGATCCGCTTCAGGGTCATAAGCAACCCATTGGTTCTTAGAACGTTCTGTGAGCACAAACAACCAGCTCCCTGACCATCCTTTTCTAGCTTTATAGCACGAGTAATCAACGCTACGAACTAAATCTCTCCACCCTCTGGAAACACACTCGAGCACTCCATGATATCCATGAGAAAGCTTCGCTAGGCATCTCAAAGCCAAATCATCAGGCAAACCTGGGATAATAGACTGTTCTATGGACTCCCTGAAAACATTACGCTTTGGCTATATTAGTTTTGCTACATCACAAACGCTTTTGTATTATAATTAAAGGAAACGTCTCAATCGATAATCTCAAAGTCGATAAATGTCATAGAAAAATCTATTCAATCAATCTTCCCTTGAAATCGGTTTTAAGAAGGAAAAAAAGGATTTTGGACCAAGGATATAAAGGTAAAGGATCTTGATTCAACTTTTTTTAAGAGAAATTAGAGAGCTAACTTACATGATTCGAACTCGAGAGATTGTAAATGTGTTTTGTGATCCCCTTCTCGAACTTGCTTTAGAACACCAAAATTACCCTTCAAAATCCACCACTTTGCCGGCAACGAAACACAATCAATGATACCGAACGATGAATCGAAGCGGAAACTGCAATCAGACCGATCTATTCATGATGGAACCAAGCACACTCGGAGAGCAAACCAAGATTCTGGAAACGAAGGCCGAGACGAGAGAGAGAGAATGAAGACAAGCATGGGAGTCGAAATGGATAGATCCATTATAATGGCTCGAAAATTCTAAAAATTATTATTTGATCCTTTATTTATATGTCTTTTCTGCTTTTGAAACACCTACTTTCTTAAATATTTATTAGCCCCTAACATTCTACGATCATAAATAAACGCTGTCGTTTAATTTCAGCTTCATATAAAGATCTCTTCTTTCGACGCAACTCCCGTCCCGGTGCGTGACAGGTCGACTCCTTTTTCTTCCGATTCACGGTGGTTCGGCGACTACAAAGTCATCATTCAGCTAGCCGATCTCTTACATGAGACGAGCTCCGTGAAATTTAAGGTTTAATCAATTTCTTGGTAAGCAATTCGATGCTCTTAACGATGTTGTTTAGGTAAATTTCCGAGTGCATTGATTGGGGATTTATCTGGTTCTGAATCTCTCCGATCTTCCCTGATCATGAGCTTCCTGATCCTGGATATTGCATATTTTGATTTTTGAGCTATGTGGCTGATTATGCTCGTCTAGTTGGCGATTTGACCGTCTCAATTTTCTTCTGCGCACAGTAAATGTTAATTTCTGCCTTAAAATTCCAGCCAAAGGCCGCATTTTTGTGGGTATACCAATACCTAATATGTGGATCCTGTCGATTCAGTTCACTCTAGATCAAAGTAATGCTTGGACATTGCTTGTTGTTGCTTGTAGCTAGTTGGATCTCTGTTGTTGTTGTTGCATCTTGCATACACATCCTTGACCAAGTTTATAATTCTTTGAAAGTGATCTATACTTGGAATATCGTTTTCGGATTTGATTAGCTTTTTAATTATGTAGGAACCAGGTCGATGGCGTCTTCGTCGGATTCATGGATGAGAGAATACAATGAGGCTTTAAAACTCGCAGAGGATATAAACGGAATGATATCAGAAAGAAGTAAATCAGCCCTAACAGGGCCTGATGCTCAACGTCGTGCTTCAGCTATACGAAGAAAGATCACCATTTTTGGAACCCGATTAGAGAGTCTGCAGTCTCTTCTTGCCAAAATTCATGGAAAACCTATGTAAGCCATTAAGTTTAACCCTGATTGCTTACGAACAATTAAAACTGTAAACTAAACACTTTTAAGTTTAGTGTTGATCTTGACCTGTGAATAGTTTTTTTTCTTCTTTTTCATTCCATCTGAACATTTACTTACTGACACAGTTCAGAGAAAGAGATGAACCGGCGTAAGGATATGATTGGGAATTTGAGATCGCAGGCAAATCAGATGGCGACTGCTTTGAACATGTCAAACTTTGCCAATAGAGACAGCTTGCTTGGGTCAGAAATAAAGCCAGATGACACCATGAGCAAAGTTACTGGCATGGATAACCAAGGAATTATTGGATTTCAGCGGCAAGTCATGAGAGGTAAACTGTTTATATCCTAGTACATATAATACAGATGTTGACTGCTGTATTAGTTTCTCTACTGAGTTTGTTCTTTGATCCCCGAGTTAGAACAAGATGAAGGACTTGAGAAGTTGGAGGAAACAGTCATGAGTACAAAACACATTGCTCTAGCTGTCAATGAGGAGCTTGGCTTGCAGACAAGGCTTATCGTATGTCATCGGGTTTTCATTGTTTTTGACTGCCTTGATTTGGATTTCATTATTGTAACAAATCTGGGTTGTATGCAGGATGACTTAGACTACCATGTGGATGTTACTGACTCTCGCTTACGGGTAATATATCCTTCAACTCATAAATATTTGAAAAGCAATATTTTGGTGAGTCATAAGCTAAAGCTCGTCCTTGCATGAAGTGAATTGATTTCCTCAAAAGTAATACCTGATCTAATGGTGATCTGTTTTGGGTTTGCTCGACCAAAAACCACGTTCTACTAAGCTAATGACTAATTATAGGCATTGATCTATTCTGTTTGTTATTTCTTATTACAGAAAGTGCAAAAGAACCTTGCTGTCATGAACAAGAATATGAGAAGTGGTTGTTCTTGCATGTCCATGCTCTTGTCATTGCTCGGGATCGTTGGTCTTGCTGTTGTCATATGGCTGCTGGTTAAGTATTTGTAATACCAACAATAGAGAACTATATAAGTTTCTCTCTATGTGAATGGTCTCAGTATATCTCCTGATTCCACATCTATGCTTGTGCTTTTCATTCCTCTTCTGTTGTGAGAACCCTTAAGAAGTATATATTATTATGTGTGCAATTTTCACAATTTTGCTGTCCTCATAAAGATTAAAGAACTGGTAGCAAGTAAAGCAACGTATCTGTAAGAGATCTTCCACGAAGAAACTCCTCTGAGTTCGCTATATGAAACAATGAACATTTTGTGGCATTTGCTAACACCGATTTTTATGTCATCATTGGAAAGAAAACCAATCATGAAATGAAAATCAGTGATTGTTTGTTTGATCACTATTGAGTTTTTTTTACTCACAACCATTTTCTCCAGCTACTTGATCTTAGCTCACCAGAGAAGAACCTGGGAATGCTCAAGAGACTGTTGACTCTAGTCAAGCCTTCCAAAGCCGACCACTCTTCATCATCCTTAACGGATATACATTCGGCGAGTGTTGTCTTCTTGGACTCAGTCCAGCAACTCTCAGACGTTTTTTCTTCTTTTATCTCCCAAACCGGTACAATCTCATCGATCTCTTTTAAAGCCTCTTCTTTCTTCGCACCATCTTTGCTTGATGTGATAGTGACACTCTCTGTAGACTCTCTGTGTGAATGATTAACGGTTTCTGAAACTTCCATGGATGCTGCTGCCGAGGAATCTTCGAGAAAGAGACATACGACAGCGCAGTCATCGTTCTTGGAAGTAGGATACTTGAGCCTCCACGCTCGAACAGCTGTGTCGACTACAGCACGAGCCGCAGTGTTTCGACTAGGAGCTGAAGCCACAATATCAACAGCTTCTTTGTTCGACAAAACATCCCATACCTACAATTGCACAAACAGATTTAGCTACATAGGTTTTGATAAAAACCCGCAGGAAGAAGAATGTACCCCGTCAGTGGCTAGAATAATGAACTGATCTCTTTCAGTGAGGCGGCGGTAGTTGATATCTGGAACAGAGATTAGACCGTAATCTTTAAGACAGAAGTCTCCGAAAGCTCGAGCCATTGCCAGACCAGGTGAATTGCTGTTTGGTAACCACACACGTGCAACCTCAGGCTCATCTTGTAAGGCAAAGACTCTACCTTTACATTTCTGGATTCTTGCGGATTCACCTGAGGTACGTAGAGAAGAAAGTTAGACGGTGTTTCAATCCAAGATGATCAGTTGTGACAACATAAGGGAAGATATATATATATATATACTTGGCAAATCGGGTTTTAAGTCTATGGTTAATTGTACAGCGATCAGAGCATTGTCTTCGTCTCTTGTGGCAAGAACAGCTCTCGAGTCACCAATATTTCCCACCACCAGATCCTTACCCTATAAAGGAACAAACAGAGAGGTTAGTGTACAGAGCAACGGGAGAGTAAAATAACGGGTGACCGGACTTTACTTGTTTGATGACGGTAACAGAAGTTGTTCCGCTGCAGAAACAATTGATGGTTGGATGCTTTTTTAACTCTTTATCCATCTCTTGACAAGTCTTCAGCAATGCCCGTTTAAGCGGGAGATACATTTCGGGAAGTAGCCTTTCGTCTTTCTCACTTGGCTGTAACTCACACCATTGCTCTTCATCTATGCAAGTAGCAGACTCGAGGCCACTCTTGGAGCCGCTTTGTTCCATCACTGAGGTCGTTTTCAATTGGGTTGATAATGTGAAAGGTAACATATCACGAACTCTCTTTGCAACCATATGACCAAATGGACCATGTCCATCGAATACACCACATAACACTGTATCGCTTCTCGAACAGAAATTCTGAAAATTGAAAAAAGTTTCAAGCAGTAAAATAAGTTGAAGAAGAAGAAGAAGAAGAAATAAAAAAACATCAGAATTAAGGTTGCTTCTAATTCGTCATAACAACAAAGAACATAAATAGCAACAAGAAGAGCACTTGTAACTGCAACAACACAGAGGATCAATAGCTTTCTTCAATCGGTGAACCATAATAAAAAAAAAAGTTATGATATCAAACAATCCTACATTTCATCATAGCGAAACAAAACCCTAAAAAGTGAAACTCGATTCCCCAAAGAGGGAGAGACACAAACCTCCCAAACAAGCATGGCGTCTTGGTTTGTTCCTTTTTTGCCTTGCTGTGTATAAAGACAAGCAATCTTACTTGAACCATTGCCAACAAGCCGACCCACGACTGGTTGAATCTCATCGATTTCGCCGCCGCTGTTTAAATCTCTCGGCCTCCGCCGCCGCCCAGAGCCTTGTCTCTCCACTGTGGTAGTGGCGGTGCTTGCTGTTCCGGTTTCCTTCCTCGTTGTCTTATCAATTCTCGAATTACACAGACCCATTTGAAATCCCGGAGAGAAAAAAAATCCCCGAATCGACCAGAGACCAGCTTTTTTTTGTCTGAGGTTTGGTCGGCAACAAATTCTCGGTAAAAAGACTCGCAGCTTCCAGTATAACATCAAAATGAAAAAGACTGAAAGAGAGAGAGATAGAGAGACGGAAAATTCACATCTTTACAAAACCATAAAAACAATCAAAATCTCGTAAACTGTTATACGATTTTCTGTTAGAAAAAGAGATGCCAAAACCCGGAGCACAAAGTTTTACTAACTCCACTTCCGTTAAGACTATTCAAAAAGGAAAAAGTGTTTTCTCAAAATCTTTTTCAGTCAAAAAAAGAATTAGAGTGAGTGAGGTGAAACGATCAGACAGAGGTCTCTACTAGCTTGGTTCTGCACGACCACGACTTGCACGTGAGATCATTTCTCCTCTCTTTAATTTTAAAAATCATTTTTTTATAGCAAACAAAAAAACAAAATTTGTTCTTTGGCTGAGTCGTACAATCACCCAACCATTTAAGATTGGACACGCGTGCTTTTTGTCCTCTGGTCCATCGAATATCTATGGTTTATAGTTACTAAGTTATTACATTAACCCGTCACAGGTCCCTAAAATACGAATTTCATGCCCACCAAATAAAAGAAGCAAATTCAAAGAGCCCATTATATAAACAACAAAAAAAAAAATTGAATAATGTTATAATGTTTATGACAAAAGAGAATGGATTAATATTTTTTTGTCGTCAAGAGAATAGTTTTTTTTTTTCATACTACAAAGTTAAAGTATTGCAATACATAAAAAAATATGAAGGGATTGAAACATTTTTGGTCAAAATTGAATGATATTTTCATGCATCCTAGAAAACCAGTCTCTGCTAACTACAAACTCTTCGTTAGAATATGCTTTCCAGTGTATCATTATTACATACACTCTTTGTTCTGTAACCATGTGGCTAAAAATAGTAACCCTAGCGTATACAGTACATTCTCCTCCAACCAAACCTGATGACTAAAAGAACCAAAATAAGTAAATAGACAGTGATGCTTTAAATGAATTAATTTACAACACCGAATAAATTATACCGATTTAGAATAATAAAAGTTGGTCATGAAATTTCCAAACTCAATCAAACTTACTCTTTTCGAGCTTCTAAGGGATCAAGTTGGTTAAACCATGAAGCTCTGATTCTTTTCCAAAGCAACTAGAGGATGGTACCCAAAGCTGATTCTGGCTCTCCTTTACATTCTTTTCATTCTTTCAATTTCTTAAATTATTTCAAAACAGTTTAGAATAGCCACATTTGATTATAAACAGTTTTTTTGTTACAATAAAGTTTAACAACAACAACAAACAAAATCAAAACCTGAAATTTGGATAAGGAAACAAAGGATTTTAATTGTTGAGTTGAATTGATTGATAAGATTGTAAAAGAGGTGTGTTGGCACTCGAGCTTTCACTTGGGCATGATCGGTTCTGTACTTCTGAAGTTCTTCTAGGGCACAAATCATCTATGGAAGATATGGAAAAAGAGGTGAATTAAGTAAACTAGACCTAATGTAGATAAGATATATGGCTACACATCAAGAGATTTTGACTGGTCTGAAAACTGTAAAATTTACCTCCATTGCAGCTCGGTAAATTCATGGAGCAACTCTTTCTCTCTTTCATTTGCTGCGTGGAGCTGTGAATATGATTCAACAGAAGAAACCATTCTGATCAAGTTCCAGCTTTTGAAGGAATGCATGCAAAATTCATCCTTTTCAGCCAAAGAAATAGATAGCATTTATAATAGACTCTGTTTGCATACCATGGATTTCTCAGTAGGAAGTGCAATGGGTTGTTGTAAGCTTCCCGGTTCAAGATTTTCAGAAGTTACTTTGAAACTTCTTCTTTGCTGCACCATTCGCGACTTTGACTTGAGAAAGTAATTGAGAAAAAAAAACAAGAGTGAGAGAAGCGAAGCAATGGGATCGCCTCTCAATTGGAAGGGAAAGATTTTGCTGTGCGTCCAGGAAAATCCCCGCCACTTCGTCTCTGATTAAAATACTAAAATATTTCCAATACTTTCTTAGAAAAATGATTTTACTCAAATAACCCTATATTTCTGAAAAAATGTAGGCAACGCCGTTGATTTTTGTCTTAACTCCCGGTTTACCACATTAACCAATACAATACATCATAACAGTGATCGGTATTCGAGCCAGCGCTTTGACCAAACAAAGCTTAATATAAATCCGTCACACTAGTTTCCTGGGAACTACTAAAAAGACAAACGCGAATCGCGCAAAACGCAAACGTGGAAAAGCAGATTATTCATTCTTTAAGATAAATATGAAGATGTAAGAGTGAGATATGATCATCTGAGATTCTCGAGCAGGGTAAAAATGAACGGTTCAGATGAAAGAGAGGGAGAAACAAAACTTTTTCTTGTAGTTAAAAAAGGCTGATTTTTGTTGGGGGAACTCAGTCTTCAAAATCTGCTGAGTTCTCTAGCAGATAGTTTGCAGCCAATTCCTCGTTACGGTCACACGCAAGGAAGGCTTCTATGACTAATGCTCTATCAAAGCCCATTGCCTCAAGCTGATCAAAGAGGTTTAAGGCAAGAGTTATAAATGGCATTCCAGGTTGCTATATTGATAATGAGGTATGTGTGTGTGTAAGTACCCGTTGAATCGCTTCTTGCTCTGCCGGGGTAACGTTGACTGCGTGGGGCATTTCTTGCTCCGGTTGATCGAAAATATCCATATCCCTGATAATTTTGAACAATCAATAAGAGCCATTGAGTCATAGGATCACATATAATGATCATTCACAGATTTAGCGATTCAACCAGTGGCCAAACCTGCAGCCTATAGAGTACTCACCCGTCAGATCCTTCGTAGGGCTCGTTTAGTAGCTGAAGAAACTCAGATTGGTTTTCTTGAATTAGCCTCAAAAGTTGGGGGTTCTGCTTGCCCAGCTCCTGAAGCATAGGCTGTAACAGAAGCAGCGATTGAAACCGTGAGATGTTCAGAAGCAATAAAAAAGACCAGAGTACTTATTTACGGACCCAAAAGCATTACAAAGAAAGATAAAGACTCACTTACCTGCAGAATCTGGGGATTGGAATTGACCATGGAGCGTAATTGTTGGAACTAAAACAAATGGAAATGTAACAAGATTAGTGTACGAGGAAGCTGCATCTAATGATTAAAGCAATATCACATAGGAGTAGGTTAGAATACACCTCCCTGAAAGTGATGAAACAGGTTTCTAACAAGTCTAGTTGCCAAGTTTCAAGTGCTTAATCATTCTACATGACCTCACAAATAAAAACGAGAGGGAAAGGATAAAGTAACAACCTGATCATTGCTTCGAAGGAATTCAAGCGTTCCAAGATCTCCAGCACCAGCATCAGACACTGCTTCCTGGGAAAGAAAAAAAAAACAAACCCATAGTGTGCAACGGGAACTCAACTCCAATGAACTCATTTTTTATGCACAAAAATACCAAGCTGTTACCTGGGGAAACAAATCCAAAGGAGCTGAATTAGGTCCTCCAGAGGCAGGAGGAGCGGCAAGGTCAGCACCAGATCCTACTCCAGATATGTTAGTTACTGGAACAGCTACTGTTTCAGGAATTCCCTGAAAACAAAACAAATTTCAGCAGTTTCATACCCTAAAAACATTCACAGAACACTGTTGCAAAGAAGGGGCATACAGAATATAGATAATCCACTGCTCTCTCAGGGTTGTTATAGGCTGCACGAAGTGCACGAGTAACTGTTTCTTTGTCCCAACTGCCTCCTCCCATTTCCATTATTTGTTGAACCATTTGCTCAATACTACTGCCACTAACTAAAGTTGAAGCAGCTTCACCATATGTGTCATTTTGTGCACTACACATACAATTCAATTGTGGAGATTATAGAGTATCAATCAAATCCTCAAAAATATAAACCCAAGCAAGTTATGTTAATGAAAATAATTTTGTTTCCAATGAAACCTCTTATTTCAATAGCAAAACTTACGCCGGTTGTTCTTGAGCGGGGGTAGAATTTGAAGCTGGCACAGCAATAGACTGGGTTGTCGACGGAGCTGCAGGCTGGTTGATTGATACAATCAAATGAACCAAGGAATCCAGATGGTGATTGCATAACTCCCAAACAAGAACAGATATGCAAGAAAATTACCGTAGTTGAAGATGTGGTAGATGTACTCGTGGAAGTAGGCTGTGAGATAGGAAACAAGTTTTCGACTGAGAAGACTCGATTGACCAAGTAACGTGCAACAACATGAGAAAATAAGAAATAAGCTTACCTGAGCAGAAGATGGACCAGCTGAACTTGCAGTTTTGCTCTATCAATTGCAAAAGAAAAGGTAAGGATATTGTCACCTCGACACAGACTAAGTATTACATGTAATTTTCAGTAACGAGGAAAGAATAACACAGCATGCAGCATTCTTCAGCTTTTACCAAATAAACAGAATGCCAAAGATTTGAAGAACCAAAAAACCAGAATAATCAAAGACTGCAATCCTTCGCGTATAGTATCTTGTAGCGTTTCTTAACCTATTATTTATTCAAGAGCTTCTACTAAAATCATCTCATGTATTGCTTATGACAAAAAAAAGGCTTATAAACGCGAGTTTCTGTTATTGTAACTATTAACATGGAAAATAGAGCCGATATCATATGCTGTCTGATGGCACTTAACTAAACATTATCCTACCTTATAGAAGATAAAAGAAATCAGAAACTACATCCTATGCAAAAATCCAAGTTCATAAGAAATTGAATAGGTAGGTACCTTGCTAAGCATGACAACAAGAAAACCCTCTTCGGTAACCTTGTTCTCTACCAAAGTAGTTTCATCTTTGAGAACCTTTCCATTATGAATCAACAATTGCTGCCCACATGGATAGTTGTCTTTGCTTTGCGAATCTTCAATATTCTTTTTCACCGCCATAATCTTAAACAATGCCAGGGTTTAAACATTTAAGAATCCATACACATATACACTCCACTCAACAAGACACATTAATCGAAAAAATTGAAATTCTGAATCTAGCATATAGAAAAGCTTGAACGAGAAAGTCATATAAGTTCCATAATCCAGATTGGTATTGCATCACGGAACTTAGGCTCTTCTCCTTTGAAGACAACTAAATTTACTGAATTCCTGTGCAAAATCACACGAAAGTTTGAACGAGAAAGAGAAGGAATAACCGTGTCGGTGGGCTGAACCCTAATTTCAAAATGGCTACCCTTGAGAGTCTTAACGGTGAGCTTCATGTCGACAAATTGAACAACAAGATATTACCGGCGGCGTCGGGGGAGGCCGGCGAGGGACGTCGGCAGAGAGCGAGATATAGAGTGACCTAAAAGAGCGTTTTTAGCCAATCAACAAAGCGTTTCGGATTTCAAACGCGGCAAGAGCAACCCACGTGCGATACACTGCGAGATCCCTCCAAGTGCATCGCACGTGATACACGGCCTAACATATGATTATAAATACTCCCGCATTTTTTTTTTTTATCACAAGGACCACCATTTTTTTTTATATGAGAAACAAGAACAACTCATAGACATAGAGCTTACCTCATTTCGAATTTTGTTAAAAAAAAAAAAAAGTCTAGTTTTGTAAACCATCGTTGAAAACAGAAAGGACCGTGTCCATTTCAGTCTTCTTCAGGCGCATTCCGATCTCTACACCACCTGATTCGCCACGTCTCTCTGCCATTGAGATTGACTCTTCTCCAATGGAGGTTACATCAACCTTAACGGGTTTTCCCCACCCGAAATCCGACTCGTATACTCCCAACCGGGTCGACCCGGCTACCGTCCCGAACTGTGAGCTCTCACCTATGGAATCGAACCCAACCCCGAACTCTTTAGCGATCGTCTCAATCTTTCGTGAACTCAAGCCTTTGACCAAATCGCTTAGGATCTCCACCGCCGTTACGAATCCTTTCTCCCCCGCGAACTCCGCCGCCTTGCGGTTGTAGCTACCCGCCGAAAACATGCAGTTTCCGAAGTAGGTCGCCGGTAGCGGCGGATCCAACCGCTCTCTGAAATCTCCTACGAAAAGAAAACTCACGGATCTCTCCCCGTTTCCTCCACGGGCCTTCAATAAGCAGGTCCACGCGTAGGCGTAGGCGATGACGAAAGTCGACAAGTGAAGCGGTGACTCGCTCTTGACTCGCTCCCGGAGCCTCTCGATGTCCTGGCGAGACAGCACGAGCGTGGTCAAAACAATATCGTCGCCGACTTCTCTTGCGAGAATCGGACTCAGGCTTCTCCTCGTGTTGGTTTTGTTCTCTTTCATAGATCTCACAATCTCGATCATCTTTTCATCGAGTCCGGTTAGGTCTTTGATCAACGACCGATCAAGAGACGGAGTTAGATTCTCCGGTACAGAGAAGACTCTGTTTTCTCCTCCGAGGTGTTGTTTGCATAAGTGAGCCCA
>OVAY01001429.1:0-29390 GCA_900406395.1 Kernera saxatilis | reverse complement strand
TTGATGCAGCAGCTGTTGAAGGAGTACATGGATGTGTTTCCTGAAGATTTATCACCTGGTTTGCCTCCAATCAGAGGTATTGAGCACCAAATTGATTTGTTACCTAGTGCACATTTGCCTAATCGTCCAACTTATAGATGCAACACAGAAGAAGCTAAGGAATTGCAGAGACAAGTTCAGGAACTGATTACAAGGGGCTATGTGAGGGAGAGTATGAGTCCTTGTTCTGTTCCAGCCTTACTTGTTCCAAAAAAGGATGGCTCAATGAGGATGTGTGTGGACAGTAGAGCTATCAACAAGATAACTATCAAGTATCGTTATCCTATACCAAGATTGGATGACATGCTGGATGAGTTAAATAGATCCAAGGTGTTTCCAAAGATTGATCTAAGGAGTCGCTATCACCATATCAGAATGAAAGAGGGTGATGAATGGAAGACAGCATTCAAGACGGAGAGTGGGCTGTTTGAATGGCTTGTCATGCCATTTGGTTTGTCTAATGCACCAAGTACTTTCATGAGGCTAATGAATCAGGTACTACGCAACTTTATTGGGAAGTTTGTGGTGGTTTATTTGATGACATACTGGTGTACAACAAGAACGAAGAGGATCATTCACAGCACCTACGGGAGGTTTTCGAGGTGTTACGCAGAAACCAGCTCTATGCTAAGCCTGAGAAGTGTACATTCTTCACTTCTAGTGTTGTGTTTCTCGGATACATTGTTTCAAGTGAAGGAATTTCAGTGGATGAAAGCAAAGTGGAAGCTATAAGAAGTTGGCCAGTTCGAGCTACACAATCTGATGTAAGAAGCTTCCATGGTCTTGCTTCGTTTTATAGAAGGTTTGTGCAAAATTTTAGTACTATCATGGCTCCAATAACTGAGTGCTTGAAGAAGGATAAGTTCGAGTGGAGTATGGCGGCACAAAGGCGTTTGAAGTGGTGAAACTGAAGCTGTGTGAGGCACCTGTGTTGGCACCAGATTTTAATCAAATGTTTGAAGTTGAGTATGATGAAGATCTAGACTTTACACAAGTCTATAATGAATGCAAGAAGGGTGTTTCAAATCAGTAGCAGCTGCAGGATGGATTTCTTTTCAAAGGAAACAAGTTGTGTGTTCCTAAGAGTTCTATAAGGGAGTTATTGATTCGTGAAGCACATGGAGGAGGCTTATCTGGTCATTTTGGAATCAATAAAACGTTGGACATGCTGCAGGAGTATTTCTTTTGGCCGAAGATGGCAAAGGATATTCATACTATAGTGGAAAGGTGTGCAACGTGTCAATGGATGAGAAGTCACTTCCAACCAGGACTTTACACTCCTTTGCCTGTTCCTATACAACCTTGGGATGATGTGAGCATGGATTTCATTGTGGGATTGCCAAGAACTCAAATAGAAAAGGATTCAATCATGGTTGTGGTTGATCGGTTCAACAAGATGGCACATTTTATACCTTGTCACAAGACTGATAATGCAAGTCAAGTTGCTGATTTGTACTTTAAGGAGGTTGTGTGTCTTCATGGAGTTCCAAAGACCATTTTTTATGACCGTGATTCAAATTTTCTGAGCTATTTTTTGAAGACTTTGTGGAGATTACTTGGTACTAAGCTGCTGTTTAGTACTTCTTGTCATGCACAAACTGATGGACAAACGAAGGTAACAAACAGAACTTTGACTACTCTTTTGAGGAGTTTGATTAAGAAGAACTTGAAAGAATGGGATCTGAAATTGGCTCAGGCGGAGTTTGCTTACAATAGATCATCAAGTTACACTACAAAACGTTCACCATTTGAGGTAGTGTACGGTTTTAATCCTCTTACTCCTATTGATCTGATTCCATTACGTTGTGAGTTTCAAGTGAACTATGAGGCAGCAGAGAGGGTCAATACAATGAAGAAGCTGCATGAGAATGTTCGGGCTGAGATTGAGAAGGCTAATGAGAAGTATAAGCTGAAGGCAAACAAGAATAGGCGGAGCTAAGTCTTTTGAACCAGGTGATCTGGTTTGGTTGCATTTGAGGAAGTAGAGGTTTCCAACAAAGCGCAAGTCAAAGCTTATGTCCAGATCAGAAGGTCTTTTCAAGGTACTTGAGAAGTTTGGTGAGAATGCTTATAAACTTGAACTTCCAGGTGAATATGGAGTTTCAGCAACTTTCAATGTGGGGGATCTTTCTCCATACTTTGAGGATGAAGAGATGCTGGATTTGAGGACAAATCCTCTTGAACCCAGAGGGACTTATGCGGGAGCAAGTAAGCAAAACGAGAAGCAAAATGGATTGACTTTCACTTTGTTGATTTTGGAGCAAGTCTGCTAAAAATCTACAAGTCTGCCAATTTTAGTCTGAAGAAGTCTGCTGAGAGCTACAAAATGACCATTCCCAGTTTCTGAAAACGACCATTCTGAGTCTCTCGGGAAAATGCTCAAATCTGCCGAAAAAGTGAAGTTCAAGAGTCATTTTCGTCCAAGTCAGAAAACTGTATTTATTTAGTCAATTTAACACAGTTTCATGCATATTAACTTCAGTTTTGGGAATGCCTAAGGTTGTATGCATGTAAACTAGCTTTTATTATAGTTTTTATTGTATTTCCTCTATATAATAAGGCTCTTATGCATGAATGAAAATAAGAAAACGAGTTAAAGAAATTGGAGTATATTTTGTGACCCCTTTGATCTGTTTAGATCTTTTTCCTTTATCCTTTGGTTTTGGGAGAGCCATTGGTGGTGGATTCGAGCATCTTTATCATCTGGTGGTGGCAACTTTATCAAAGTGTGGTGATCCCGATCTTTCTATATATCTATCCGGTTACATCTTCAGATTGTTCTCAGGAACCTTCGCAGCCCAAAGCACGCATTAACTTGGTGCCAAAGCTGTCCTGTTACAGTCTCTATCATATTGACTCCTTACGCTTTCTACTACAACTCATCTGAACCGTCCATCAAATAATGGTGCGTTAACAACCACTGTAAAAATAATTAAATTAATAATGGGGTGGCCGAGCCGAACTCCGATACAATAGTTCTATACTAGAATTATAAACGCTAAAGCGATCGTGCTGATAACGTATTGTAAAACTTACGTAATAATGATTATAATATTTATTATTATATGTATTATATATAAAAAAGAATAAAATTAAACAGAGGCTAAGGAAGAGAAAATAATGAAAAGAGAGAGAGGATACGTTATATTATTTCTTCTTGTTTTTGTACATTTACAAGTGAACGAAATGCGTTCGTTTATATAGAGTGATTTTTGACAGAATTATTGTGTACTGTCAATGACGAAGGGCTCCATCTCCATGCATGCACACCAACTCTTTGACTTTTGTAACATCGCCATCATTAAACAATTAATGGGAAAAAAGTCGATTCTTCATTTGAGACAAATTTTAAGAGAGAGAAGAGAGAGAGAGAGAAAGAGATAGGGTAATATTTTTCTCTCCAAAATTGATAGAGACTATTTTTGTTATATAATTTCCCATAAAGAAAGGGTAAGACAATTTACACACCTGCGCCATCACTTATGGGTTTAGCAGTGACCTCGAGTTAGTTTTGAAGGTTAGTTACGAGTCTATTCCCGGTAGCTCCACTACTCAAATCCATTGATGAGAACATGAGAATTAAAGGAAGAGAAAATTATGGATGGCCATCAGTGAATCCGAATTTTTGGAACAAGTTATGCGTTATGAAGAAAAAATTGGTGTATATTTAGGTCTTTATATTGAGTGATCATTGGTACTTTAAAGAATTAATGCTTGATGACAAAAACAAATTTTTTTCTCATTGTTAAAATTTGTCGCTATTATTAAATAATTAATGGGAGAAAGTCCATTATTCATTTGAGACAAATTGTAAGAGAGAGATAGAGAGAAGAGAGAGATAGAGAGAAGAGAGAGAGAGAGAGAACGTGTTGTTTGTGCCTGATTTAAGATGCAATTTGATCTAAGTTTCTCAGCTAATAGCGGACTTGGATGTGGTTCTGCAAATTGCTAATAAGGGTTGTGTGGTTCAGGACCATACAACGAAGAACCTGAGTGGAGTGGGGGAGCTTAGAGATGGACTCTATTTCTTCCATAGATTGACGTGTCATCAAGCTTTCCGTTTGAATAAGGATGAGGCTGAAGATGTGTGGCATCAACGGTTGGGACATCCGTCCAATGGTGTTTATGATTTGCTTCCCGTAGTTGGTAGTAGAGTCAAGGATTTCTCAACTTGTAGCATTTGTTTGAAAGCAAAACAGCCTCGTGATGTATTTCATTCAACTGAGAATAAAAGTGATGACGTTTTTGAGATGATACACTGTGATTTGTGGGGGCCATATCGGTCTGCAAGCTTGTGTAACTCGTTCTACTTTCTCACGATAGTTGATGATCATTCGAGAGGAGTATGGGTATATCTTTTGAAAAATATCACAAGTGGGTGAAACATTGCGAAATATAATGGCTTTGATCTTACGGCAGTTTAACAAGAAGATTAAAGGCGGGAAACGGATATGGCTAGTTTAGAGTAAAGATCTTGTATATATTTCACATTGATTAGAATATATTTCCTTGGTATGGTGTAGTGGAGATCTTGTTTGTTAGGGGATTCTCTAGTTAAACCGAGATCTTGTTCTCGTGTATATATATTGTAAGTAATCGTTTCTTAAGGATCATCAGAAATTCAACATATCACTTCTCTGTTTTAACATAATATGTATACATTATATAGGTAATCAACTTCAAAATATTCTAATTAACAAAAATTCAAGCTACTCACATTGTCGTCACACATGATGAAATGAAACACATTGCCGATATGAAACACCGATTTCTCCCACGTACTAAGTACTCGGACATGAATATGTCTTCTTTTGTGTTCACCAATTTTCAAACCGGAAATAAGAATAAAAGAAGACATTGGAAAGAGAAATTGAGAAAGATAAGGATTCTTGATAGGTACTCGAGGAAGATATAAAAGACATATCCAACTCTAAATTTCTGTATCCGGATCCTTACTATCCGCGTTTAGATTTTCGAAAACCGTTAATATATCCAACTTTAAATTTTCCGTAAAAAAGCAAAAAAAATTGTGGTAGTGTTTGGTATTAGGAATGTTAATATTTTATCAACTTTAAAAGTTTTTAAAATAAATTTAACATAATCAGACTTTTTCCTTTTCATTTCACTACAGCCTGTACTTTTATTGATTAATTTTTCAAACTCTTATTTTTTTTCAAAAGTGCATATAATAAATGAGACTTTTTAATGCATGTACATTTTTAATATACAAATAACTATTAAATAATTATTAGTATTTTTATTTTATTATTTTTTGTTCCTCTCGTGATGACTAATCAATTTCGTGATAAACAAAAGAAAATTATTAACAGAAACCACATTATATGACCTTTAAAATTTTTTAGTATGGATGGCCATCGGTGAATTAGAATTTTTCGGAACAAGTTATGCGTTATGAAGAAAAAATTGGGTGTATATTTATGTCTTTATATTGAGTGACCATTGGTATATTAAATAATTAATGTTTGACATAAAAAAAAAATGTTCATCGTTAAAAATTGTCGCCATCATTAAACAACTAATGGGAGAAAGTCCATTATTCATTTGAGATAAATTGTAAGAGAGAGAAAGAGAGAGAGAGAGAGGGAGAGAAGGGAGAGAGAGAGAGAGAGGGGTAAAAAGGATAATTTACTGTACGCACATAGTAATGGTGGGCTCCACTTTTTTTTACAATTGTTGAATGTGCACGTTTTATATTTTTACTTTTACAAGACTCCATGTTGGAGACCATTGTTACTATTGTTTCTTGCGTTACATATTTTTTGCCTCGTTAAAAACCTTTTGATGAAAACTTAGTAGAAAAAACCATAAGAAGGTAAAAAGAATACAACCATTGTAAGGTACATAAGGGCTCCAATTGCACTTAGATATGGTACTTCAGGACCAAATATTTTTTCGTTTTCCTCATGCGGTCGAAAAGGATTATCTTCAACTTTAAGTTATCTAACGACCATAGGATTACTAAGAGAAGTTGTCTTATCCATGTTGAAGAGTTTTAATATTATTTTTGTATATGTGGATTAGTGCATAAATATACCCTTTAGATAATGCTCAATTTGTAAGTTAAGACAATACTTTTTATGTCCGAGATCTTTCATCTCAAATTCTCCTTTTAAATAATTTGATGCCTTTTGTATTTCCCTTTGAGTTCCAATTATGTTAAGATCATCAACATACACCGCGGTTATTAAAAATTTGGATGTTGTTCACATATCCTTCTTTTGTTAAATGTTTACTGAGATGATTATACCACATACATCCATATTATTTTAACCAATATAATGATCTTTGCAATTTTATTGCATATAACTTTTGGGTTTGGAACTTAATGTTGCTGGTATTTTAAACCCATCGGGGATTCTCATATAGATATTGGTATCTAATGAGCCATATAGATGTGTCGTAACGACATCCATGAGACGCATCTCTAGGTTTTCATCAGCCGCTAGACACATCCATAACGGGAGAATATGTTTATTCGTAATCTATTCCATGTCTTTGAGAAAAACTTTTTGCCACGAGCTTTGTATATCATAATTTCATTGTTCTCATTTATTTTTTGAATGAAATCCCATTTGTATTTGACCGGATTCACATTTTCAGGTATGAGTACAATAGGTCCGACTACTTTTCGTTTCCAGTCATGTCTCTTTTGACATTCATAAACAGACTCTGGTTCTGTATCTTCGTTTTTCTCATTTATCTCTTTTGACTTAAGATATGAGATAACGTCATCCATTTAATTTCTTTTCCACATCTTTCCATTATGGATATAGTTCACAGAAATCTCACAATTCTCTTTAGGTATATGATGCTCTACATTGTCACTAGTCTCATGATTCATTTCTCGCAAAATACTTTCTTCTATTTTGGGAGCATTATGCTTTTCAGCTTCCTTTCGTTTTCTAGGATTTTTATCCTTAGAACCAACAGGTCTACCACGCTTCAAGCATGTTCTAGACTCACGTGTATCATCTGCTCTTCCATGTTTTTGTGGTATTTCAATAAGAGCAGGTGTATTTGCAGCATGTTTATATGATTTTGTTATCGTCTTGGCATCTGCAAATGCATCAGATAGCTGATTTGCAATACTCTGCAAATGCATCAGATAGCTGATTTGCAATACTCTGCAAATGCATCAGATAGCTGATTTGCAATACTCTGCAAATGCATAATTGTGTAATAGAGATGGTCCAGACCATTTGATATCCTTTCCTACTTATTTATGTTCTCCTCCTAGAACCGGAAATATTGTCTCATTGAAATGACAATCGGCAAAACGTGCGTGTATGTGGTTCTAGGTATCGTATAATTGAAGGAGAATCACAACCAATATATATTCCTAACCTTCTTTGTGGTCCCATCTTTGTGCGCTGTTGTGGTGCTATAGGCACATATACTGCACAACCAAAAAAAATAGATGAAAAATATTTGGTTCTCGACCAAATGCTAATTGTATTGGGAAATACTTATGATTTTGAGAGTTGGAAACTTGTGATTCTCCCCATTTGATTTTTAAAAAAGTATCAGAAAATATTGTTACAATGCTTCTATTATTTATTTAAAAAAATTCCTCTTACATTAATAATTAAAGTCATTACAAGAAAAAACAGCACAGAAAAAACTAAGCCAATATTTACGGTAAATTATTCGGGAGTAAACTCTACAATAAAGAGACCATAAATACAAGCGAATATTGCAATTGCACATAAATTTAACTATAAGAGAAATATTTTTCTTTCAAACTAAAAACTAAACAACTTTTTGTAGAAAGATTTGAGAGAAGATAATATGTTTGAATAAAATGAATGGTTGAAAGATAAATATATTTATAGATGAAAAACACTGTTTATAGCTGTTTGAAAAGTGAAAAGGATTTTGAAAAAATTTCTTTGTGAACGTTGGGGATAAATCATTTTTAATAAAAAAAATCAATCCAAAAATTTAATAAGCAATCAATTAAATTTACTATTTTTAAATATAAACTTTATATACATAGAAACGTTATATACATGTGGTCGAATATTCTTATATAATAACCATAATAGATTTTAACGGCAATGTTATGGTAATATAATCATCCATATTAAATAATAAATAATTACGGCGTCTCATATGCACGTCAATGTTAAATAAATCATTACGGCATCTCAGACATCCGTTAAGAGAAAATAAATAATTATGGTGCATTTAGCAACCATGATATAATCTATATTATATTAATAAATAAATTATGTAGAGGCTCAGCCTTTCACTATAATATTGGCAGTAAATAAATAATAATGGTTCATTTAGCAACGAGGCGAGAAACCGCCCGCTATAGTAGTGTATATTTTATAAATAAATATTTAGCTCAAACATAGAGTGATCGTTAAAAGTTGGTGACAATTTGTAAGAGAGATAGAGGGAAATAGAGCTAGAGAGAGAGAGAGAGGTTACTCATTAAAAATTTGGAAGAGATTAGAAATACAAATTTTATATTTCATGAGACAAATATTATCTCTATCATATCAGATTAGGTGCAATGACCCTAACAATGATAAAGAGATGAGAAATCAATATAAAGTTGTCTTATTTTGTAAGTGTGTAAAGCAGAATTATATACAGTCATCATCCAACACTAGTAAAAGATCCAAAAAAAACTTGAAGTTATAATTATACTAATAAAAAGAACATATACTTTTAATAAATATATTTGTATTTGTTCTAACTTATATTCTTAAACAAAATAATTTATATCTTTACCCTCCGACTCGTGACCAGTAGAAGAACAATAGGAAGAAAGAGAAAAATGAGAGCAAGAGAATATTTTTGTTCCTTATTGTTTCTCTCCAAAATTGATAGGAAATATTTTTGTTCTATAATTTTCCATAAAGTAAAGTGTAAGATAATTTACAAGCATACACCATCTTTTATGGGTTTAGCGGTAACCTCGAGTGAGTTTTAAAGGTTGGTAAAGAGTCTATACTTAGTTTTTTCACTGCTCGAATCCATTTTTAGAACATGTGAAGTGAGGTGAAGGAAGTATGGATGGCAATCGGTGAATCCAAATCTTTAGGAAGAGGTTATGTGTTATGAAGAAAAAGTTAGATGTATATTTATGTCTTTATATTGTATGATCATGGGTGTTTCAAGAATTAATGTTTGACAACAAATTATATTTTTTATCGTTAAAAAGAGGTTACACATTGAGGATTTCGAAGAGACTATGCAAACTTTATTTTGCATCAGACAAATAATGGTTCTATCATCACCAAATGAGATGCTATAACTCTAACAATGACAAAAAATTAAAATCCAGTCTAGAGTTCTCTTACTTTTGTAAACGAGTAAATAAGAATTACATACTATCATCATCCAATTCACTAGTAGATGATTCCAAAAATTTTAGGAGTCATAGATATACTAATAAAAATAACATATTTTAATAATATATTTGTATTTTTTATAACTTACATTTTTAAACAAAATAATTTCTTTCTTTAGGTTCCGACCGATAGGAGAATATTTTTGTTCTTTATTTTTCTCTCCAAAATTGATAGGAAATATTTGTGTTCTATAATTTTCTATAAAGAAAAGGGTAAGACAATTTACAAACCTATGCCATCACTAATGGGTTTAGCGGTGACCTCGAGTGAGTTTTGAAGGTTAGTGAAGAGTCTATCCTCGTTAGCTCCACTGCTTAAATACATTAACGAGAACATGAGAATTAAGCGAAGAGGAAAGTATGGATGGCTATCGGTGAATCCAAATTTTTCGGAATAAGTTATGCTTTATGAAAAAAATATTGGGCGTATATTTACGTCTTTATATGTTATCATTGGTACTTTAAAGAATTAACGTTTGACAACAAAAATAAAATTTTTTCATCGTTAAAAATTGTCGCCATCTTTAAACAATTAATGGGAGAATGTCCACTATTCATTTGAGACAAATGGTAAGAGAGAAAGAAAGAGAGAGAGAGAGAGAGAGAGAGAGAGAGAGAGAGAGAAAAGAGAGAGAAAGAGAGAGAAAGAGAGAGAGAGAAAGAGAGAGAGAGATAGAGGTTACACATGCAATAACTTTAACACTGATAAAGAGATTAGAAACCCGTCTAGAGTTCTCTTACTTTTGTAAACGAGTAAATAAGAATTACATACCGTCATAATCCAATACTATTGGAAGATTCTAAAATTTTTCGGAATCATAAATATACTAAAAAAAATAACATATTTTTTTAATAAACATATTTGTCTTTTTTATAACTTACATTCTTAAACAAAATAATTTATTTTCTTAGGCTTTGACTAGTGACCAGTAGAGGAACAATAGGAAAAAAGAGAAAAATGAACGAATGAGAATATTTTTGTTCTTCATTGTTTCTCTCCAAAATTGATAGGAAATATTTTTGTTCTATAATTATCCATAAAAAAAGGTAAGACAATTGACCAACCTACTCCATCTCTTATGGGTTTAGCGGTGACTTCGAGTGAGTATTGAAGGTTGGTGAATAGTCTATCTTCGATAGCTCCACTGCTTGAATCCATTGATGAGAACATGAGAAGTGAGGCGAAGAGAAAAGTATGGATGGCCATCGGTGAATCCGAATTTTTTGGAACAAGTTATGCGTTATGAAGAAAAAATTGGGTGTATACACTACAAGAAATTGGGTTATTGATAGCACCTAAACATAGCGGTTTTCAATTATCCGCAATAAATGAGTTAGATGCTATGATTTCATAGCGTTTAGAAATTGGCTCTGCTATTAAAAGTATGGGCGCGTTAGAAGTGTTATTTTTTTTTTTTTTTTACCTGATTAATTGGAAATGACATAATTAGTGCTATATTTTGTTGAAGCGGGATATTTTTTTTTTGTTTCCCGCGTATTAAATTGGTGGCTTAATTCGCTTAGGCTAAAAACAAAAAAAAGCACTTAGCCAAAAAACACTTTCGTTCTCCTCTCTCTTTTCACTCTCTTTGTCTGTTCAATCGTCGTCGTCGCCGTGATACTCTGCAGAAATCTTCGCCGTCGTTGTCGTTGTTGGTCTCCTAATTCCAATTTCCAAGGTATAATTTGAGGTTTAGGTTGAATTCGTGTTTCTAGGTTTGTATCGATTTAGGGTCAGCCTATAACTCCTTTTCGATTACTTTTCTCTTTTTGCATGAAGCTTTGGGTCAAGCCTCACAATCGAAGGTATGTGAATTTCTTAGGTTCTTTTTGGTTTAAATTGGGGTTTCACAGCTACTAATCATTTTCGATTACTATTCTGATTTTTTGCAGGTAGCTCTTTGCGTAGGTTTCGCAGTTGTCGAAGGTATTGATTATGATTTTTTTGGATTGGGTTTCGATTTTTACGGCTTAGGTGAATTGTTTCCATGAGTAATCGATTTTTTTTTCTGTTCTTTGTGTGAATTTCCTTTCCAGATTCGTGAGATCCTTTGGGTTATGAGACTTTTGTGAAATTGTTAGTTTTCTCTAATTTTTTTCTATTACTCTTGTTTACAAACTATAATCGTTTTCTTTTTTCTCATGCTCTTTGTGTAATTTTTTTTTGTTTTATCAGATTCTACAAGTCCTTTATCGAAGAGGACTTTAGCTGATTCGTAAGATTGTGAATCCTTTCTCTCATTGTTGTTCTATTGTTGTTTTGCCATGTTTCTTAAGAGATTGAATATGTTAGTTATTTGAGTGTCTGATCATTTGATTTATGCTCACATATGTATGTTTAATTGGTCGAGGAGCTGTGTTGTGTTTGGTGTACTATGGAGAAGTCATGGGTGTGGTTACCTAGGTATGAAACTCTCGGTCATATTCTTATACTTTTAATTTCAAATGTGTTTTTGAGTTATATTAATAGTTGGACTTCATGATTTTATTGACAGGAATAGCATTGACTATGCTGAAGGCGCACAAAATTTTGTGAATGCATCAGCAAAATCTCTGGGTTATCCTACTGAGATTTTATGTCCGTGCATCGATTGTCGCAATGTTTGTCATCAACCGGTCGATGCAGTATTGGATCATTTAGTGATTAGAGGGATGGATCATAAATACAAGAGGAAAGCATCGTGGAGTATGCATGGAGACACAAGGGAAGATAAGAAGGATGATGGTCAGATTTCTGGTTTGGATGCTTATGACCTATTTAGGACAGTTTGTTACGATGATGAAGAGAGTCCACAATCACCGAAGCCTAGTGGATCTCAGTTTGAAAATGGTGAAACCACTGAAGAATCTGAGTTTTGTAAGAAGTTGCATGAAGCTGAAACACCACTGTATACGACATGTCACAGATACACCAAGGTCTCTGCAATCATTGGGCTCTACCGCATAAAGGTGAAGAGTGGGATGTCAGAGAACTATTTTGATCAGCTTTTGACGATGGTCCACGACATGCTGCCTGATGACAATGTGCTTCCAAAGTCAACAGATGAGATGAAGAGGTTCTTGAAAGTATTTGGATTTGGTTATGATGTCATCCACGCATGCAAGAATGATTGCATTCTTTATAGGAAGCAGTATGATAAGATGGAAACATGCCCAAGATGTAGTGCTTCAAGATGGGAAATCGATAAACACAGTGGTAATGTGAAAAATGGAATACCTGCGAAGGTCCTTAGATATTTTCCAATCAAGGAAAGATTCCATAGGATGTTTAGATCAAGAAGGATTGCAGAGGAGTTGCGATGGCATTTTAGCAATGCAGCTGAAGATGGTACAATGAGACACCCGGTGGACTCTATAACTTGGGCTCAGGTGAATGACAAGTGGCCAGAGTTTGCTGAGGAACCTAGAAATCTTCGGCTAGGTATTTCTACTGATGGAATGAACCCTTTCTCTATTCAGAATACCAAATATAGTACTTGGCCAGTGTTGTTAGTGAATTATAATATGTCTCCAGTTATGTGTATGAAGGATGAGAATATCATGTTGACCATGCTAATCCCTGGGCCAACTGCACCGAGCAACAATATTGATGTTTATCTACAACCGTTGGTGGATGACTTGAAGGACTTATGGAATGAAGGTATTGAGGTGTATGACTCATTTTTGAAAGAGAAATTCACACTGAAAGCTTTATTGTTGTGGAGTATTAGTGATTATCCAGCTTTAGGGACTTTGTCTGGATGTAAAGTGAAGGGGAAACAAGCTTGTAATGTATGTGGGAAGGATACACCACATAGATGGCTGAAGTTTAGTAGAAAGTATGTGTACTTAGGCAATAGGAAACGGCTTAGTCCTGGACATCCTTATAGACGCAGGAAAGGATGGTTTGATAACACTATCGAGAATGGGACTGCAAGAAGAATTCAAACCGGAGCAGAAATTTTTGAGGCGGTTAAGAATTTCAGGAATGACTTTGGGAAACCATTAACTAAAGATGGTAAAAGAAAACGAGCTGAGTTATGTGAAGATGATGTGGTTTCAGAGGAAGAATATGAAGAGGACACTGATCAATGGCGGTGGAAGAAACGATCAATATTTTTCGAGTTACCATATTGGAAGGTTAGTAGTTTTTAGTACTAACTTAAATCCTATTATATTAATATCTTATACTCTTTGTTTTATAAATCTTTTTGATTTCTTCTCTTAGGATTTGCCGGTTCGTCATAACATCGATATGATGCATGTGGAAAAAAACCTTTCAGACGCTATACTGTCTGTTCTAATGAATAGTGCTAAATCAAAAGATGGAGTCAAGGCAAGGAAAGACTTGGAAGATATGGGAATTAGAAGAAACTTGCACACACAGATAAGGGGAAAGAGAACTTACCTGCCTCCAGCAGCATATTGGTTTTCGAAGGAAGAAAAGAATCGATTTTGCAAGAGGTTATCTGAATTTAGAGGCCCTGATGGGTATTGTGCCAATATTGCTAATTGTGTTTCTCTTGAACCTCCTGTTATTAGTGGTATGAAGTCACACGATCATCACGTCCTTATGCAAAATTTATTGCCTGTTGCTTTGAGAGGATTGCTGCCAAAAAGACCCAGAGTTGCTGTCACTCGATTATGCAATTACTTCAACAGGTTGTGCCAGCGTGTGATTTATCCAGAGAAGATGATTTCTCTTGAGTCTGACTTTGTTGAGACCATGTGCCAAATGGAGCGGTTCTTCCCTCCTTCACTATTCGATATCATGTTCCACCTTCCTATACATCTAAGAAGGGAGGCACGCTTGGGTGGACCGGTTCACTTTCGCTGGATGTATCCGTTTGAGAGGTACTCTTTATTTATTGTTTTATCTCTTTTTCTATTTGATTTTCTGAACAATATTGTAGTTTATGTTTAAGTACTGTTTTTATTATTGACAAAGATGTTATGGGATTTGAGCATATGGCGGAGGGATACTTGGCTGAAGAATGCCTTGCTTTCTGTTTAGAGTTTCTTAAGAATACTCTACCAATACAAGAAGCCATCAATCGTAATGAAGATGTTGCATGTGATGAACACATCCTTGAAGGTCATCCACTTCAAAAGCCGAAAGAAATTACACTTTCAGATAAAGAGCGAGACATAGCTCATCGGTATGTTTTAATGAATATAGCCGTTATGGATCCTTATATTTAATAAATTATGTCATTGATAATTAAGAATCTATGAATAAATAACTTACGAATCTTGTGAAACAGTATGCATTTGGAAGAATTGCAAGCTGCTGATCTCCGATGTGCAAGAAACGAGACTCTTTGTTGGAAACGTCATACTGAAAGGTTTGTAGACTGGATAAAAGCAAAGGTTTGGATAAAGTAATATATATTTTTATATTTCAGTTTTAATTCTATCTTATTCCTTATAATTGACTAATACTGTAACTTTATGATTAGATACCTTCAAATTCAGAGTGTCATTCAACAAAGCTGAGATGGTTGTCATTTGGCCCAAGACATAGTGCTCAAAGCTATAAGGGGTATGTTATCAACGGCCATCGATTTCACAGAGATGACGTAAAGCGAATGACTCAGAACAGTGGAGTGACATATGAAGCTTTCAGTATGTGTAGATCTAGTGCTCGAGATAGTAGACAAATGGCTGACATGGTTGTGTACTACGGAGTGATAAAGGAGATCATTATGCTTGACTATCACATGTTCCATGTTCCACTATTCAAATGCAGTTGGGCAAACAAAGGGTATGGTGTAAAGGAAGAAGACGGCTTTACTCTTGTGAACCTCCATATGAACCAATCATCCTTTCTACGAGATCCATACATTCTGCCATCGCAAGCAAAGCAAGTTTTTTACTCCAGAGAAGATGAGTCTTCATCTTGGTATGTAGTTATGCGGGCGCCACCGAGGGGTTATCATGAATTGGAGACAGAAGAGGAGTTTGTTAGTGGAACCTCAATGCAGCTAGATGAAGACCTGAGTAATCAGTCGTCTGATGATGAAAGCTTTTGTGTTAGGGATGACTGTGAAAGGGGTCTTAATATAAAAATAGCAATGAGTGCTTTTGTTTGACATTTTTTGTGTTTTTTTTTTGGATTATCATTCATAGGCTTTTGTTTTGCAGATTTGCTGGTTTTTTTTGGATTATCATTCATAAGCTTTTCGTCTAATGCTTTCATTTTTAAATTATTTGTTGTTGTTTAAGGGTGAAACATGAAAAACCAGAAAGCAACAGAGTCAATTGTCCGGCGTAGCAAGCGCAACCAAGTTGTGGAAGAAGTGGATTCAGTAAATGAAGAAATTGAAGAACATTCTACTGAAAACCAAAATGCTAAGAAAGAAATGGCTTCTGAAGAAGTTGATAAACATACAGAGAAGGAAACTGAGACTGAGCAACTCCCGCAATCTGAGGATAAGAAAAAGAGAATACGAGGATTGACTAAGATGCGTAAATTGGCAAAAGAAGCTATGGAGAAGGTAAATGTGGAGTTTTCAGCGATTGGAGAACATTCAGGTCCAGGTTCAGTGACACTTTCCTCGTTTCTTGGTCCTCTTGTGAGGGAGCATATACCAGTACTATTTAATGATTGGAGGGCAGTTGACTGTGCAACTAAGGACACAATGTGGGAGGAAATTAAGGTAATCAGTATGGGTACAATTAAATCAATACTTTTACTACCTCTCTAAGTGTTTATGTCTAACTTTATAGATTTGTGTAGGCAAGGTTTAATCTGGAAGAAGGTTGGCAAAGAGACTGTGTTTTCAAACAGATGGGTGCAATCTGGCGGGCTTCTAAATCTAGACTTGTTTCTAAACTTCGAGAAACTAAGAGTGCCACCCAGAGGCTTAAGTTAAAACCAAGCAACATTCAATCTCTTGCATCTTGGAACAATTGGGTGAAGAGTAGGACTTGCACAGCTTTTAAGGTTATTGTATTTGTTACTATTTTCTCTTATAGTTCATGTACTTGATGATTTGGATAAATCTATGGTAATTACCGGATTGCAGGTTAAAAGCGAGCAATACAGGGACCTTAGGAAGTCTCAGATTCCTCACACCACCAGTCGTAAAGGAATGTTTCGTCTATCTATGGAAATGGTATGTGTGTGTCTTTTTCATGTATTGTATTTTGAAAGTGTTTAACATAGATAGTTCATATACTTTTCTTAAACATTATGTTTTACTTGTAGAAAAAAAAGAGTCCTGACCCAAGGAAGGTGACTAGAAGTAAGGTCTGGTTAGCAGGACACACTCACTCTGATGGGAGACCTGTGAAGAAAGAATTTGCTTGATACGATTGTAAGAATAGTTGTCTAATTCTTATGAAATAGTGTTTTATTTTTGAATCTTAGATAATTTGGTTAATTGGTATTGTCACAAATATTTGTATCAGGAGAGGATACAATCAATTGATAGTCAAATGGACTCTACGTCCACTGAAAATGTAAGAGATGATGCTGTCAGTCAAGTTTTAGGGAAAGATAGATATGGAAGAGTTAGAGGGATGGGCAGAGGGATTAGTCTGAACAATATAGATTACCTTAACGCTAGAGACTCACATGTTCAGAAGCTTGAGGCTTCACAAGCAGAAATGCTGACCAAAATTGAAGAATTGCAGAATCAAGTTCGTTGTTTAGTTGGAAAAAAAGTAAGTTTCACACTTGTTTTTGGCGATGGCCAATGAAATCAGTTTTTAACCAATTATTTTTCCTCTTGTTAGCCATCCAGTGCAGAGGTGGATGCTCAGTCTGATGTTTCAAACACAAACAAAGGAGGAATTAAGTGTAAGATATTGGATTGGTGTTCGTTAGAAGATGTTGTTGTTGGGGAAGGAGAATTGTGCTCCTTTGAAGAACAATATATGATTGGTCGTATTCCACTCGGTCCTAACGCGGCGGCTGTTATTGTGAACTCTGCTACAAGCCCAAATGCATATGTATGGAAGCCTACTACAACTGTTTGCTCAATTGCCCAAGCTGTTGGAGTCAAAATTCCTTGGCCAGCTGATAGGGTGGTTTTGGCGTCTGACTACAGCTCCCCAAGTGGGCATAAGCCAGCGGTATCTATTTTAATTATATATATGTTAACTGGTATAGAACTTTCAATATCAATTATGGAATAATTACTATTATATGCATGATTCTTTAGGCCTCTGATGAATGCAACATCTTTGCTTGGAATGGAAGTGAAATTGTTGCTGAGGGTATAATTGTTTCGGTTGACCCAACTGAAAAGGTGAACCAAATTCCTCTGGGTCCTAATGCTGCAATTATGAAGGTTCAGAAGGTGATTGATCATGATGCTTTTTTATGGAGGCCAAGTGCTGAAATGGCAATGATGGGTGATGCTGTAAATGAGACCATCGCATGGCCACTTGATAAGGTTGAATTCGTCAATGCATCAACAGAGGTTTCACCAAAAACATCACATGAGGTAAATCTCTTTTCCCTCTGCTTTTGCTTTACTTTTATTATTTTTATTGATGCTATGTTTGTGTTACTAGATGTCTTATAGATGTGTTTTACAATTTGACTGCCGGTAGCACCAAAAGTACCAAAAAGAAATGTATCTTGTTTGATTGCAGCGGCTCTGGTAAAACTGTTGCAGAAGGCCGTGTTTGTTCAACTGATCCAGATGATCGAGTACACTTCGTCCCTTTAGGTCCTAATGCTAGCAAGATTTGGGTAGATGTTTCAAAGATTGGAGATGCTGATGTGTGGAAACCAAATTCTGAAGTCCAGTGTGTTGCTGATGCTATAGGTACGACGGTTGCTTGGCCTAATGACAAACTAAAATTACTGTGATGGAAAAACTTGTTAAGAACTTATTCATGTGTTGTTTGGAACTTATTTATTTTTCTAGGTATTGTGTTAGTGTGTGATAACTATCGGTGTAATTGGTCTTTTGTAATACATTGATCCTATGTTTGTGTCTATTATAATATATGTGTTAATCAGGTTTCAAATTTTGATCACTGCAAATACGAAAATTAAAAAAACAAAAATTAAACATGTACAAAATTGTTAGTATTCTAGCAACAAAACAACGCTATAAAAAAATATTTTATAACTTCAAAAAAATGCTATTATAAATTTAATATTGCTCAGAAAAGAGCGTTATTATAAACTTTAATATCGCAAAAACAAAAACGCTATACAAAATGACCTAAATAATAGCGTTACGTCTATACGTTATCAAAAGTCCAAAACTTTTTATAACGGGAGTATATATAGCGTTTGTAAGAGCGCTATGGAATTCAACCATAGCGGATATAAGGCGCTACAGATGTTCACTTTTCTTGTAGTGATATTTACGTCTTTATATTGAGTGATCATTGGTACTTTAAAGAATTAATGTTTGACGTCAAAAAGTTTATTTTTTCTCATCGTAAAAAAATATCGCCATCATTAAACAATTAATGGCAGAAAGTCCATTATTCATTGGAGACAAATTGTAAGAGAGAGAGAAAGTGAGAGAGAGAAAGTGAGAGAGAGAGAGAGAAAGAGGGGTAAAAAGGATAATTTACTGTGCGTGCATAGTGACGGTGAGCTCCACTTTTGTATACAATTGTTGAATGTGCACGTTGTATATTTTTGTCTTTTACAACACTCCCTCTTGGAGAATAGTGTTACTATTGTTTCTTGCGTATCGTATTTGTTGTCTCGTTAAAAACTTTTCCATGAAAACCCAGTAGAAAAAACCATAAGAAGATAAAAAGAGTACAACCATTCAAACTCCCACTCGAGTAATCATGATGTCATCTTATAAGTCTCTTCGACAATGCATTCCGATGTTATGGACATGTTTCCTGAACGTAGTTGTGGGTAGTGATTTCATGAAGAGATCTGCTGCATTGTCACATGATCATACATATTTCACTTCAATATTTTTATTCATCTCAAGCTTTTGGGTATATAAAAAGAAATTTGGAGGAATATGTTTGGTTCTACCACTTTTGATATATCCTTCCTTCGTCCGCGCAACACATGCAGCATTATCTCCATATAAGATAGTTGGTTCCGTGTTTATGTGGATTTCGCTGCTTGATTGGATGTGTTGACTTATTGACCTAATCCATACGCATTCTCTACTCGTTTCATGGAGTGCTATGATTTCAACATGATTCGAAGAAGTGGCCACAAGCGTCTGATTCTGAGAACGCCAAGATATGGCGGTGCCTCCGATCGTAAAAACGTATTATGTTTGTGATCGAGCTTTATATAGATCTGGTAAATATCCTGCATCTGCAAAACCAACCATTTGACCTTTTGAATTTTTAAAGTAAAACAAACCTAAGTCAATAGTTTCTTGAAAGTAATGAAAGACATGTTTAATCCCATTCCAATTTCTTCGCGTAGGGGACGAACTGAAGCTTGCCAAAAAGTTAACAGCAAATGATATATCAGATCATGTACAATTTGTAAGGTACATAAGGGCTCCAATTTCCTCATGTGGCCAGAAATGATCATTTCAACTTTAAGTGATCTAACGATCATAGGATTACTAAGAAGAGTTGTCTTATCCATGTTGAAGAGATTTAATATTTTTTTAGTATATGTGAATTGGTGCACATATATACCCTTTTGAGAATGCTCGATTTGTAGGCCAAGACAATACTTTCTATGTCCGAGACTTTCATCTCAAATTCTCTTTTTAAATAAATTGATGTCTTTTGTATTTCCCCTTGAGTTCTAATTATGTTAAGATCATCAACATACACCGCGAGTATCATAAATTCGGATGTTGTTTTCTTGACAAAAACATTTGGGCATAAATGATTGTTCACATATCCTACTTCTGTTAATTGTTCACTGCGACGATTATACCACATACATCCAGATTGTTTTAACCCATATAATGATCTTTGCAATTTTATTGCACATAACTCTTTTAATTTCAAACTTAATGTTGCTGGCATTTTGAACCCATCGGGGATTCTCATATAGACTTTGGAATCTAATGATCCATATAAATATGCCGTAACGACATCCATGAGACGCATATCTAGGTTTTCATCAGCCGCTAGACAAATCAAAACTCTAAACGTGTGGCATCCATAACGGGAGAATTATGATTTTCAGCTTCCTTTCATTTTTTAGGATTTTTTATCCTTAGTACCAACATGTCTACCACGCTTCAAGCATGTTCTAGACTCACGTGTATCATTTGCTCTTTCACGTTCCTGTGGTATTTCAATAAAAGCAGGTGTATTTGCAGCAGGTATATGTGATTTTGTTATCGTTTTGTTATCTGCAAATACATCAGGTAGCTGATTTGCAATACTCTGCAAATGCATACTTTGTCGACCTTTAGTTCTTACTGTTTTGTAGGAGGATCAAGGTGTAATAGAGATAGTACAGACCATTTGATATCCTTTCCTACTTGTTTATGTTCTCCTCTTAGAACCGGAAATATTGTCTCATTTAATGACAATCGGCAAAATGTGCCGTAAATACGTCACCAGTCTGTGGTGAAAGTTATGAAAAGTATGGTGAACGTCTAGGCTTGGCTTGTGAAAGTTATGAAAAGTATGGTGAATGCGTCTCTGGTCAATGTTATGTTCTATGTGGTCTGCAGGTTTTGATCCTTAGTTTAGTTCAAAAGAATATGTGAGTTCTCAGAATTGTGATTTTCAAACCTCTTTTCCATTCTTGGATTTCTATTTTGTTTCAGGATAAACAAAGTCTAAGTCTAGAGAAGTTGATAACATCGTATTTTTATCTATTTTAACACTATTTTATATATTTTTTAATAAGCATCTAAAGTGTTTTTGGAGATTTTAAGGTGTTTTTATACTATTTAGAGTTTTTAGAGTCATTACAGGTATTTTAGGCAAAAAGCTTATAAATGGAGCCAAACAGCTTGTTGGACAGATTTCATGTTTCAGAAGTTTAATATCCGATGAAGACCTTCCCCTCAACCAAATTGGATGATATTGGTGCCAAAAAAATCCATGTAAGTTAGCTTTCATCTCCAAGTTGTTTGAAGGCAATACATCAAGCCAATCAAAAGTTATGCCTAGAAGAGTGAAGACCGGTCTTACTGCCTCGCGAATGGAGAAAGTACATAAACAAGCCAAGACATGAAGAGACCTCACCATGGTCACAAGAGTCGTCCCTGGAATAAACACACCTAATCCCGAGGTCAGAGATCACGCATCTGGGGCCACCTATGTCGACCACAACTTAACCTAAATGGGCCTAAGAGACACTAGGATTCAAAGCCTATAAATACAACTCTTAAGAGCTCTTCTAGGGCAAGCCTTCTAAGCCTATTTTCGTCCCCTACCTTTGATAGCAGCCACCAACTCTGTTCATCACCATCCTCTTCACCATCACCGCCTCTCACCTTAGAAGCTTTCTTACTCGCTTTCTTTGCTTTTGTTGTTTAAGGGAGAGGATCCATCGACTTTGTATCGCAGAGAAGATCTCTAAAACCCTATCTTTATTTTAATATCATTATGCACTTCTTTTCATCTCTGATTTTCGTTCTTTTAATCATGTGCGAGTAATCTCCTTGTTGGGTTTAAGGGTTTTCAAAGGGAATTCATGGATTGATCGATAAGTTGTTAAAACATGGATTATCGTTCTTCGTCTAAAACTTCTGTTTGTTGTTGATTGCTTGATTGAACATCTAGTTGTTGCTCTTTGGGTGATTTACTTTCTGAAAGCTTGATAAATCGCCTGCACTAGTTTAAGATGAGCAAAGTGTCATAGCCTTCGAGAGTCGAGTTATGAAGCTTTGTGAACCTATTGAATTTGGATTGGTTATGCTTGTTGAACTTCTTAATTGACTGCGGTAGTAGAATAATTAGGTTGTTAGATACAGTATTAGGCTCTATGGGAGTAGGTGTATCTTCTAATCTTTATTTGAGTTCTAGAACAAATCTATTTTAATTTATTGATTGAATCGGTCCACGATACCCTATGAATTCCTTGATGCCCAACGCTTTCTCTTATTGATTTGACTTCGCTATTTACTAGCTTTAAAATTTATTTAGTTATTTTCGTCACTATTCACAGCCCTCAAAACAAACACCCATATATTTTTGCCTTAGCTTAATTCGAATCTAGTAAACTCGTAGTGTGATTCTTTGGTCTTCAGTGGATCGACCCCTAAGTACTACTGCGTTTGCTGTGCACTTGCAGTCTTATTTTAGGGTTTAAAACCTGAGCACATCAAGTTTTTGTACTACGAGGACCTCACCAAAGAGTTTTTTGCCACTGTTGAGGTACTCTTCCCTGAGCACATCAAGTTTTTGTACTATGAGGACCTCACCAAAGAGTTCTTTGCTACTGTTGAGGTACTCTTCCCTGAGTCTAAGGAACCTCAGCACGCCTGCATGGGTCTTCTCTCTTTTGTGATTGCAGGGAACATGTACAACATCTCTATAGGGGACATATGCAAGCTGTTTGGATTCTTTGAGCACTTTGACTTGAACTTCAGGGCAACCAAAGCCGTTCGCGACGCCACTTATGGTGAATGGAGACTTTTTGCTAATGAAACTTACAGGGGAGGCAAATCAAAGGCAACACGGATCACTCATCCTACTATTCGCTACGTGCATAGCTTGCTTGCAGGGACTTTAGCGAGTGAAACTGAGACCAGCGCAGTATTATTATAACAGTTCTTTATCCTCGTTGCACCTTTCATCTCAGGTCTTCACCCTGCAAACCTTGGTATGGTTCTCATCAATGCTCTTATTTCTGTTAAGCATAACGCCAGAGGTCTCCCAGATAATAAGACACAGTCCCTGCTTTTTGGTACATCATCATTGCCATATGTGAGGCATGTTTTGGTAACATCATCACTGCCTTTGGACTAAGCTGGTTTCCATATTTGCTAGTTTCTGCGAGGCTGGGTCGATGATCCCGAGTAATTCTGCTTTCTTTATCACCAGCGGAACATGACCCCCAAGTGTGTGCTTCTACCTTGCGTAGACTTCCATTGCTGAGTTCAGGTTCACCAAGGTTCACTCCTGCTAATTTCTTCATTTCGTCACCGGATCGGTCTCGCCAGACTTTCTCTAGTTCCTTCAAGAAGAAGGACATTGTGTTGCATGGCTCAAGATCTCTTGAGCTTCCTCTCGATGACCAGACTGTTGCAGAGGAGGCCACAGCAGATAATGATGACGAGTCTACCTTCTCTAATGCAGCTGTTCAGTGCATAGATCGTTTGGAAAAGATGGTCTCACTTCAGAGTAAGATGATCTCGAAGCTGACTCGGGTCATCAAGAAGATGGATCCTACGAGTTTCTTCAGACGCAGAGGCTCTAGTTCTCATCAGTCACATTGCGAGACTCAGCCTCAGTTCAGTGAGTTCTCACTTGCCTCATGTTTTGGTGCAGATGACTTACATGACGATGCTAACCACTAGAGCAGCCATCACGAGCCTTCAGCCAATCACTCTCACCTTGAGCCAGCCTTTCTCCACGTGGACCAGCAACCTGTTTCTCATCACAACGACCCCATTATTTTCCATCATGACAAGGAAGCTGGATTTCAGGCACAGGCCCCTATCATTGCTGATGATCTTACTTACCTTGCTCATAACACTTCCACTCAGTGTTCGCAGCTTCAGATGAGACAGAGCAGCTGACTGAGCCACTCTACCTTTCGGGCGAGGAAGAATACTCTACACGTGGCCAGAAGAGAGCCCACACTAAATGAATGTAGGGATCCAACTAACGAATAAGGCAGAGTTTTTGTAGAGTTCACATGGATCGTTTCCAAAAATCGTGGAGGGAATATAGTAAGCTTGCTCTGACCGAGTTTTCTTTTTTAATGTTATATAGAGGTTAAAGTTCATGCACGGTTTCAGAAGATTTGTGAGTTCCCGTGATTTTTAAATCTTTTTTCTATTCTTAGATTTATTGTTTGCTTGAAGACAAGCAAAAGTCTAAGTCTGGGGGAGTTGATATACTTTAGCTTTTACCGTTTTTATAAGTGTTTTTACCATTTTGATAACATGTTCTCGTGAAGTTTTGACTGAAAAGGGAGTAGTTTTTAGTCTATATATAGCATTTAACCTTTCTACATGGCATTTGAGTAAGTGTTGAATTTAGCACAAAAATATCAAAATAATGGGTTAAACGTTTGCCATTCGTTTGTGGCCTTTCTTACTTTGGAATTGCTTAATATTTGGACACGAGCTAGCGACATGTAGCATCTTTCCAGAGCAATTTGAATAATTTGATTTGGAGTTACGAGCAGAATGTTAAACGCATTAGAGATAGGGCCTTGAAGCTGTTTTCGTAAAAAACCAGGACCGGGCAGGATCTGTCCCTACTCGTTACCGGTCCACGTGACCGGTCCTCTACATAAAAAATCTGAAATTCATGTTTATCGACTTAGTTCAAGTCCCAAACGGTTTAGGTTTACTCTAGGATTATATATATTCCTTTTTAGCCTCTTCGAAGGCACACACGACATAGAGAAACACTTTTAGGATTTGTTTACAATTTTTAAGAAGATCTAAGGGTGAGCATTTTTCTCTTTTGCACCTTGTTCTAGAGAAGATTTCTAAACCCTTATTCTCTTCCTTTGCAATTTCGTTTATGCTTTTACCTTTAACCATGCTTTTGATTTCGTGCTTTAATATGTTAGAGTAGTTCTTTTAGTTAGGTTATAGGGAATCAAAGAGAGTTCATGGATTTATTAGCAATAGATCATTACTTAGGGATAAATCTTTATAGTTCTTTACCATGATTGCTTTTAATGCTTGTTACTTGCTTGGGCAACTTGTAAAACATCTTTAGGAGAGTTCTACATTCCAAAAGTCTAGTAGAATTCATGATCTAGTTATTGGTAAGCTAGGGGTTATAACCAACGAGAGATAAGTTATAGACTTTTGTGAACAATTGAATCATGAACCGAATTACTGCTTATATTGAGCTATCTAACGACATGCACGAGTTTAGCCTTTAGATAGTTAGATATATGGGCTGGAACCACGAGAGTGGAAAGGTTTTATAACCGTGATTTGAGTTCGAGAACGTTTCTTTAACAATCCCTGTTGTTTTGTCTAGCTAGTTCATTCCATGATTCTCTACGAGTACCCTGTGGCCTACCGTTTTCTATTATTGTTTTAACTCATTTTTACTTTGTTTTTCTTAGCTTTAGGATTTCATGACACCCTATTCTTATCTTGACTTAGCTAGGTTTTGCTCTTATAGATTCGTAGCGTAGCCACAATCTCCGTGGGATAATTGTCTAACTAAATCCAATTCTCTCTCGATATACCAAATCCAATTCTCTCTCGATATTTTCTTCAAAAAATCTGATTCGTGCGGATTCTTCCCCCAACTGTTGATACCTCAAGTATTACATATGATAGGCCGTGCACTTGCAATAGTTTATTGTGTCTCTACTTAGGTTTAAAACCTGAACACATCAATTAACTTCCCTACGCATAGCCAATCTTCACTTATCATCATTCATAGCATCTTTGAAAGTTCGAGGTTCAACAGCCACCGAGAGAGTCATCAAGTAGTTGCGATGATTAGATGAAAAATGATCACAATTATGATAGTCAGAGATAGGATGAGCCATACCTGAGGACACGGATGGAGAGGTAAATCGTGTAGAGGGTTCTTTACCCATAGCCCCTGACCCAACTGCGAAGAATTCTCAACTGGTAAATCATCAGTAGGATTAATCGAGGCTATAGATTCAACAACAGTGGGAGGATTTTGATCAGAGGCAGCTGTATTATCCAAAGGAGTCAAAGTAGGTAGTTTATTTGAAGGTAGTGAGGGCAAAGTATCAACGATATCGTCATGAGAACTAACGGTGGATCGATCGGAGGAGATGTGTCTTCTGTAATAGACGGAGATGGTGTAAAAAATGGAAACATATTCTCCTCAAAGAGCACATCGCGTGAGGTTAAGAAAACTTCTCGGTCAAAATCATAAAGACGCCAACCCATCTTTCATGGAGGATAGTCCATAAAAACACACCATCGACTTCGAGAGGTGAATTTGTTACCATTATGATCCAAGTTGTGAGCGTAACATAAACATCCAAAGACTCGGAGGTGTTCAAACGCAGGAAGTCGGTCGTGAAGCATCTCAAAAGGACTCTTGTTTTGAAGAAGCTTCGTTAGTGTTTGATTTATCAAGTGACAGACCTTGAGAATATTCAATGGGAAGACCAACTTGTAAACGTAGAGCTCGTGCAACATTAAAGATATGTCGGTGTTTCTGTTCCATACGGCCGGTTTATTGTGGAGTACCGACACACGAGGTTTCGTGAATAATACCATGTTTTAAAAAGAAGTTCGTAAGGCATAAGAACTCAGTAGTGCTATTATCGTTTCGAAATTTCTTAATATATTGGTTGAATTGACGATTGATGAGAGCCACAAACTCACGAATACGAGATGAAACTTCAACTTTATCCGAAAAAAGAATCAACCAAACTGTGCGTGAGTGATCATCAATAAGCGTTAAGAAGTAACGAGAACCACAAAACGCAGAAGTTTGGTAGGGACCTATAGATTGCAATGTATCAAATCAAAGGGTTGAGATGCTTTATTAATACTATTAGGAAAATATTATCTGGTTTGTTTGGAACGTAAACAAACCTCGCAATTAGAAGAACAAAGCTCAAATCTACTAGAACTAAAATGACCACCTGGAATCAAACCAACAATATGAGAAGAGGGATGATCCAACCGACGATGCCACAAAGCTCCATCATCCCCAATTTCTGAAAAGCAGCAACCGTCTCGAGACCTCGGAAGTGGTACAGTCCTTCACTCTCATGTTCTACCGCTCTAATCAGCATCCTCATGATGGGGTCCTATAAAACGAAAAACTTCAGTTACTTCACCAACGCAGTAATTACCACTAACAAGCTGTCCAAACGAGATTAAATTCCTATGGAATCCATCCACATAATAAACATTGCGTAGAGTCAAATGAGACGTCAATCAACTGGTGCCTTGTTAGTGAGACAAAGCATTCTCGCCAGCCGATAATTTCACCCAAACTGGAGTCACTAGTCGCAATTCCTCGAGAAGATCCAGGCGGTTAGTCAGTGAGTGGCTCATGTATCCAAAATCCAAAAGGTTCATCGTTCTTACCGTTGAGTCGGGTGGTGGTAGAAGATTGACCAGGTTGAAGAAGTTTTACCAACGTTTGCCACTGTGCATCGGAGAAACCCGTCAAACCTTGTCAATCAGCTTCCGTAAGTGCAAGATTTTCTCCAACTTCAGGTGGGTTGCCAATAACCTAAGTGGAGTTTGCGCGAGCACTCGATCCTCATCCTTGAGTGGAACTAGTTGCACCTTGAATGTTAATGCTATTGCGAGGACGATCTCCCCACCAGTATGGAAATCCAATCACACAGAAGCACATGCTCATCGTGTGTCCTTTTCTACCACAGCTTGTGCACACAATGTTTGAATCGCGTTGTTGCGATCCAGTGTTCCGTCGTATGTTCGAAAATGGAGCGTGAGTAACAAAGCTCATCACCGGCGTCGCTTCCTGTCCTACATTGGTCTGTACTGTTTCGTTCTGCATGATGGTTTGATACACAGTGTCGAGGTCGGAAAGTGGAATCTAAGCACAAAATTGTGAACGCACCGCACCATGAGTTGAATTATCAAGTCCGTAAAGGAAATCATAAACACGAAGCAGACCACGTTCAGATTCATGAGCAGTAGCCAAAGTACATTCACACTTGCCACAAGAACATGTCTTGGTGGGCATGCAATCGTTCATGGCGTTCCAAATCTTTGTCAAACGCCCGAAATAATCATCAAAGGTTGAACCCATCTGACGGCAATCAGCAAGAGCACCACAAAGCTGTTGAAACGTGCTCCGCTTTTGAGAACGAACCACCTCTTGACGGTTACCACCAGATGTTAGATCGTAGGAGGAGATTGTCCTTCTAGTTGAGGTTAAGGTCGTCGTGGTCAAAGCAAGAGGAAGGTCGTCGTTAGCCATCGAAGATCAAAGTCGTAAGAAAGAGAGAAAAAGATTTAAGATCGATATCGTAGAAAAGAAGAAACAAATTAGGTCAAATTTGTCGTAGCTCTGGTACCATGAGAAATCAGAGATGTTAAGGTTTGGTCTAATATCAAATCATCTCGTAAGGAGAAGTCAACGATCCTAATACTATGTTGGACTCAGAGGGTTAGCTGATTAAATGAGCATCGGTTTGATCTCAGGTACAAAGCTGGTTATCTCACTGGTTTAGTCTGGTTATTGTAAGTCCTCAGTAAATAAGAGGACCGATAACAAAGTTAGAACAAGCGTTGTAACGATTCATCTTCTTCCTTGAGTCTCTCGGTTCTGAGAGCTCTAATACTTTGTTATAGTTGATTTGCTTGATCGATTCAGGCCCGAGACGTAGCCATCTCATATCGAGAGGTGAACTCGGTTAATAATTCTTTGTGTCGTTGCGTTTCTTGTTTTCTTTATTTTATCGTTCAATCGTGTGTGAGTTCTTGAGAGAGTGAGAGATCGGAGCTGAGATTCAACAATCAGAGACTGAAATTGGTGATTTGAGTGCATCAATTGGTATCAGAGCCAAGTTTGAGGTGCTATGGCGTCTACTCGAACGGAAGTGGCTGTGTTTGATGGATCTGGAGATTTTTTCCTCTGGAAGATCCGAATGATGGCTCACTTCGGAGTTCACGGATTAAAGGATGTGATCTACAGCGACAAGTTCAAGATGGTGGTTCCTATGTCTAAAGACGAAAAGAAGAGACCAGGGCAAGGTGAAGAATCTTCAACGGAACCATCGACAAAGGTAATTCTTGACCATGTGAAACTAGAAAAGGACGAGAAGGCTAAAAATCTGATTCTCTTGAACATCGGGGATTAAGTCTTGAGGAAATTTAAGGATTGTGAGACTGCGTGTTCTATATGGTCTATGTTGGAGAGACTCTATCTGAAACGACCGTACCCGTTTTTTTTTTTTGCTAAAATTATAATAATTAATATTCCCATAAATATTAAT